>OY728127.1:671087335-671292335 GCA_963277665.1 Viscum album | reverse complement strand
TACTCTAATGTGTGATATAGAACTAACATAGCTCAAAGATAATTATCAAACCCTATGGGTTGGAAACATTCAAGATAAAAGAGGGAACAATTTTCCATATAAATAGTGGAATAAAAGTAACAAGTCATTATTCTCAAGGAAAAAATCCCAAATGAGATAGTACCAGAAACCAAACAAGTAAAAAACCCCCAAAATAAAATCACCTGAAGTACCTAAAGAACAAGATAAACACCCCATGTAGCAATATAAACAACACTTCAAGACCAATAGTTAACAATAACTACCACCGCTAAGTTTCACTTTCCCCATGCTCAAAATTTGCAGAAGGAAATCTACAAATACCTGAAATAAAATGTAGGGTGTGGGATAAAAATCCCAGCAAGGTCTCACCAATTATTCTATAATAAGATTCCATAATAAATAAACCAAATCATGTTTTCAATTTCAAATAAAAATATTCATTTTAGTTAAATTTCATATTTAAATTAAAACATTATTTTCATTCTAATTTATGGATAAATTTAAAAAAAATTGTTAAGTAAACATTTTATATAAAGCAGTTTATATAAATCACTAGGAATGAGTATATTATTTTCTAAATTAATGGATTAGAGATCAAAGTAATAAAAATAATCATCATAGTCATCTTCCGTTTGGTATGATAATTCCAAGTTATAGGATCCTAAAAAACTCATTACAGTGATCATGGTAATGTACACACACAAACAAAGGTCTCTATCTGAATAGGACTCGTCAACATCCCACTTGGGATAAGATCCTCAAAACTAGGTTTCTATTTAGGTTTTAAAGAATAAATATATTTCTAGGGAATTACCATCACATCATGTTTTCCTGAATAACCCACTTTCTACCCTAGATCGTGTGGTCTCAATCAATCAATCAATATTTGGAAAATTATTTCAAAATTGTTTAAAATAGAATCACCCCATTTCTAATTTCTATATGTCAAATTCAATTTAGAAACCAAAAAAAATGTTTTATAATCAATTAATGAATTTTTCGAGATAAAACCAATTATAGGTTCTTATCAAATCAATTTAAACCATTTTTGTCAAAATAAGTTCACAATTCAATTTCATAATTACATCAATTTCAAAGAACACCCCAAATCAAAATTCCATTGAAATTGTGGGGTTTCCCAAAATTACATCTCAAATAAATTTCAATCCAATTTCAAATAAAATTTGGTTATCATATTTTAATTGAAAGAAATTTAAATCAATAAATAAAATAAAGGGTTTTTAAATGGAAAATCTGAACAGGACAACCGACTATTAATCACGTAGACCACATAAAACAACACCAACAAACAATTTTTCTAAATAAGAACACTGGAAATTGTGATTTCAAGGTTTAGTCTTGAATAAAAAAAAATCAAAAAAAGGATTTTAGATCCATCACCAACATGATTATTTGAAAGACATTATGGAGTATAGATAGAGTGAGTGGGAGAGAAGTAACGGGATAATATTTCTTACTTAAGAGGGATCGAACATGTTTTTTCAAGATTCGATTCACATTAGAATATCTTTAGAGGACCCATAATGGTATATTGAGTGCTCCCAAGACATAGTAAGTTATAATACCAAGATTTATGGTTTATTGGGAGGTTATATATGGGTTTTGGAAATTTTTAAAAAAAATGGAAATAAAAATTCTTGCGCACACGGTTAGATGGGTAGGGTCATATGGTTTTTCAAAACATGAACCCCTATGATATGAGCAACGGTTTATAATATTTGGGAACATGGTTTTTCAATCCTTTCCATAATCTTAAAAACCGAAACGATTTTTTTCATTGTATAACTTAGGTGGGAACACGGTTTATGAAAATTGTTGGCCAAGCATGCACAACCAATAATTTTCCAAAATTTTAAATTTTTCACCCAAAATAACCCATGAAAAACTGCCATTAAAAACATGATAAAATGGGTTCAAAGGAGTAACTAAAAATAGTAACATGATTTTACAATCTCCCTCTTATTGAAAATTTATTTCCTCAAAAATCCTATGAAAAATATTCCATATCAAAAAGATGTGGCCACTACTCTCTCACAAGTGTCTCTCTTTCCCACATCTCATGAGTATCAGAACTATTTTGTTATAGCACTCAGACCAAAGTTATCATCCTCCCATAAAATATCTTAGTTTTAAAATAAACTATCCTGATTGGATAATTATTCATATATAAATCAAGATCAACATAAAGATCAATCTACCTCGGGACATGAGATGGATCAGAAAGATATTTATGTAGCTGAGATACATGGTACAGGTTATGTATCGAAATAAACTGTAGAAGAAGTTATAAGTGATAAAACACATTCCAAACATACTCAGAAATATTAAAATCTCCCACAAAATGAGAATAAATATTCACTCACCACCCAAGATATCGATGACCCAAATAACGTGAAACATTCAAGAACACATGCTCACTAATTTAAAATTAAAATGTTTTATAGTGAATATTAGCATAAGACCTATACAGACACTCTATTTTCAACATTATTCGATGAATAAATTAAATCATTGAACTCATCTCTTGAACCAAGATTGGTCCAACGAAGGAACATTCACCAAACTCTGACCAACCTAATTGTTATTTATAAGTCTGATCATGCAAGGCCTCAAAAGGATCCATTCTAATCATAGAATGGTAACTATCAATATAGGAAACCTCAAAAAGTCATAAATTGTCATCCTAATATATACTAAATTTGGGAACATAATAATGGAGAATATTTTCATGAATCCATATACATATTTCGATCTATCTTTCCATCATCGGATGGTATGTTGTACTCAAAACAAACATCAGATCTCAGTGCCTCTAAAATGCCTCTAAAAAAGAAATAAGTAAAATGGGGGTCCCTATCAGAGACTATAACATTTGTTACTCTATGAAAATGAATTATCTCTCTCACATTGATATTTCTCATCTCCTCAATTTTGGTTGTATCATAAATGGGCCTAAAATGAAATAATTTGGTTAGCCTTTTGATCACAACCCATATCACATTATTCATTCAATGGGTACATGGAAACACAACCAAAAGTCTATAGAAATATCATTCCACTTCCAATTTGTCACTAGAATTGGTTAATAAAACTATAAGGTCTATACTAATTGGCCTTGACCTATTCAAAATATAAAAATGAGAGAAAAACTATCAATGTCTCTCCTCATACCTAGCCACCAAAATCAATGCCTAATGTCATAGAGCATCTTTTTGGTTCCTAGGTGCACTTCCCATTGTTAATTATTGAAACTTATCATTAAATTATTTCTCACATATAATATCCCAATTGAACATTTCCAAAAACATAGAATAAAATTTGTGGAGAACAGCAATCCATCAATGATATCCCCACTATAAAGAGAGTCTATAATGTTAAGGACTTCATCATCAACCTGTTTTTTCTGAAGAATCATCTCGAGAAGATAATAGTTCAGCTAAACATAGGTCAAAAAAACCTCATCCCTGGATTCATGAATTGCAATATGAAACTATGAAAAAAGATCTATCAAGTTCCACTCTTCTTATGATTCTTTCACATGCTGGGTCAAAAGTTTCCTACTGAAAGCATGTGCAATGACATTCCCTTTCCCCGAAGTATAGTCAATGTAAAATTTAGAAGATTGTAGGTACACCACCCAAAACCTCTGATAGAGATTATAATATTTTTTTGAGAAGATGAAATCAATATATTTTGGTCATGATTATCGATAACTCTTTCTCTGATAAGTTAATATCGGCAACACTTAAGTGAATGCATCACAGTTGAAAGTTCAAGGTCATGGGTCAAATAATTATTCTTGTTTGTCCTAGGATACTGAGAGCTATATGAAATGAAGTGATCACCCTATATAAGAACACAACCAAAAACTAAACTTGATACATCATAGAATACCACATATCCCTGAAAAGTATCTAGAAGTTTCAACATCAGTATAGTAGTCAAAAGACATTTTGGTTCAACAAAAGAACTCTGACATTTCTCATCCCAAGAAAATATCACTCCTTCTGAGTGATAGGTTCATCAGAGATTCCAAATTTAAGAAAACCTTTAAAAATAAAGATAATATCAAGATAAACCAAAGAATCTCTAAAATTTAAAAACATTAGATGTTTTGTCCCATGTCATAATGGCTTTCACCTTTTCATGATCAACTAAGAAACCATGTTTCAACACCACGTGTCCCAAGAACCTCACTTCTTGAATCTAGAAATCGCATTTTGATAGCTTGGTATAAATTCGTTGATTTATCAATAATTCTATAACTACTCTCAAATGATGAAAAATATCCCCCATAGAATTAGTGTAAACAAGGATTTCATCTGTAATGACCACCATGAATGTATCAAGATAGTCATGGAATATCTTATTCATAAAATAAAAAAGGACTATAAGAGATTTTGTTAGACCAAATGGCATGGAAATGTACTAATAATGGAAATTATTTATCTAAGTAGTGGGTTTCAAAATTTTGGACTATTTTATTATCAACTAGTGATTAAAAAAATAGGTAATAAATCTTCTAACACCACATCCCCCTTTCAACTTGTCAAAAAAATCATCAATCTTTGTAAATGGATACATTTTCTTTACCATAACTAGATTTATTTTTAGGAAATAAAAAAGGTCAAAGTGCTCCATCATAATTGTTAGAAAATATTAAAGGTTCTTCCCATGGGGACACACTTAGGCATATAAAACCATTCTCTAAACGATCATCCAACATATTATTAATCTTTCATTTCTGTTAGTTCCATGTGGTAAGAAGGAAAAGATGTCATTTGACTTCCATGAACTAAATAAATACAGAACTCCACCTCTCTTACCAGTGGATAACTGTAGAATCTAGAAGGAAAATGTTAGGAAACATGATGACAACAGTAGGGAGATCATCTATCAAGGATTCTTACTCTATGTCAAAACAAAAAACAAAATATTTCATTCCCAAATTTGGGTAAGAAGGTTTGAATCTACTCAACCTTGGGTCTCATTCTCCCCAAAAGATTTCTCACATGCCATCAGGTGTATTATATGATACATGTTGAAGATAGAAATCAATTCATGCTTTATTATCAATGATTTGTCCATCTTGAATATGAAATCAAGAGGATTCATGTTAAGCACTAGAAAATCCCATGTAAGCTCGATATTTGATAAAAAGAAAACCCAACCTGGACAAAAAATACCACGTTCTCTATTCATTTAAAGTATTTTATTAATATCCATCACAAAAGATAAAATCTTTATTGGAAAATTTAGCACATTCCCAACATGAGTTGAAATGAATGAATGTGATGTAATAGTATCAAATAAATAAATCCCTAATGATTAATAAATAGTAATGGTACCTATCACAGTTTCTATACCCATATCAATATCCTATGGTGACCCTTACACTGTGTGAAGAAAGTACATTCTGGATTTTTGTGGCTATAACACCTTGGTACAAGAAACATTTGATTTCACCATAGTACTTTTAGGTGATGATGATCATCTATCACTATGTAGAGCACAATAGACATGAAATGTAATGACTCGGAATTATATCAATGAAATTTCCCTTATTATAATTATTTCATATAGTATAAGTCATATAAAATCACAAATATAACATAATAAAAACTTTATAAATTAATAATGAATGAAATAATAAGTATTTATTGAAATTAAGGAACATAAACCCTTGGAATAGAAGTATAAACTTTGAAATAGTAATGTGACCATTAAGAATAGTATCCTGGATATTAGAATAAAAGTCTCACCTATGAAAGTATAAATAAAATTTATTCATCTTATAAATGAAAATATGATATATTTATATCATGGAATATGTAAATAAAAGTTTTTAAAATGATAAATTAAGTATTGGTATATTTGTAAAACATAAATATGTATTTACAATTTTATAATTAATATAATGACTTAAATAAAATTTTATATTTAAAAATTTGATTCATAAATTAATATTTTATTTTCTTATGATTAGAAGATAATTTTATGTGCCTTAATTAATTTTTTAAAGTGTTTAAAAATCAGTTGTAATTTTAAAATCCATATTTTATAAAATAAATGATTTTTTAAATTAAAAATTAAATTTCCCATTTTTAGGAAATTATTTTAATAAAATATAGTTTTTTAATTCTATACATCTTGAAATTTCTTGAGTGATTTTTGGTATTTTTCTAAAACAGTTGAATTTTTGTGAATAGTGAAATACCATAATTTATGGTATAAGCTAAATACATGAATTATTGAGTCATGGTTGGTGTATGGTTGATGTAATAACCATTGGTTCAAACCCACGTGAACTATTTAATGTATTTATAAACAATAATAAACCCTATTCATAGTCTTGATCCAAAATAATTAACAAATGAAAAAAATTATCATAAAAACACCCCTCTCCTCCACTTTAAATATAACCCATCACCACAACTTCTCCTCACACATGAAAAGCCATAAAGCATGTCCAAATTATTACCCATACTCTTCCCAAGTATCTATCCCATTTCCTAGAGACTTTTTCCTCAATAAAACACCAAAACCAATTCACCTAAATAAGTTCTCATGGAGAAGAATTCAAGAGGTAAAACCTCTTTATTTTTTTTCTTTTAAATTTCATTTAGTTTCTTATTATCTCCCTTCCTCCCCTTATCCAAGTGGAATTATAACTCAATAATAATATATATTATTGAATTTTATTATTTTAATGGAATAATCCATCATCATTTCTCTTCCCTTCCCCATTTCTTCTTAAAATGGAAACACCATCGGTGATGTGTTGATTTATCGCAATCACGGACAATGAGTTTTTAATATCCATTATTGCCTTTATGTAAGGTCATAAAACAGTTTTTATGGTTAAAATAGATTATAATATATTTATTGAATCGTATTTAATATTATAAAACCAGTATATATACATAATATTAATTAATAAAACAACACTAGTTTGTGATGATCGAAAAATACCAAAATAATTTAAACAGTTATAATTAATGTTTTATCTATTGAATCATCCTCACATATGAGAAAAATGAAATATATGAAACATTAATATTCTTAAAGTTCAGTAATAAAATTTTATTTAAATTATGCACAACTATTACCATTTCAAATGATCTTCCAGACATTTATTCAAGTAAACTGAACATTTAAACCAAGGGAACGAATGATCCCGGAACGATGAAATTGAATTTGATACCACATTAAAATTACCATACTTGAACCTAGTAAAATTATATAAATAAAATATATTATTATTTGTTCATGAATTAAATTATTAATGAATCTAATTTTATTATCCTAGACATTAATTTCATGTGCAGAACACTTTCAGACATAAGGTAAGGGATTATTTCCAAACCTATATGTTTTTATCAGGTAATGCTTTCTCCATATTTACCCCAATGTGACTACTAATTTTTCTTATTTAATTATCATACATTATTTTTTTATGTTTGAAAATATTTACCTAGCTCAATTATTCTTTCATTTTTGTGTAAATACATGTTTTAAAAAGGTTCCTTTCTAAATTGTTCTCGATAAGAAATCCCGATCAAAGGGAATTTCTGAAATTATTACCCATTTTCAAGTACCATAAAGAATTTGTTTTTAGAAGCCATTGTTTTTTTAAAATAACCCATTTTATCATGAATAATATCTTGGTTCATTTCCAGTTTTATACAAAAGAATTATTTCTTTTCCGTTTTAAATAATCATTAAAATTTTACCTTAAACCAAACAAAAGTGTTTATTTATAAAGTTTCTTAAAGAATATTTTTACATGTATTCAATTCAGTTGAAAATAATTTATAAATATATATGTATATTTTCCCTTATGAATGACTATTTATTATTTAAATCATTTCTTTCAAGGACACCTATATGATACACTCTTTTATTATGTTTTATTGCATGGTTATGATACCCATTTTTTCGATCGGTAACTCATAAATTTGTACCTTATGTATGATTATTCATGATGAACACATACGCATGAACATGTTATGATGTGTTCCTATACAAATACCTATAATTCATTGATTAATGTTTAGTTTTCTGAGATATCGTGTGCAATGGACTTGGTGGTTATCCTTAACTCATGCTCCCCTATGTGCAATGGTCTTGGTGGTTATCCATAACTCATGCTTCTCCAAGATAAATGGTTTTGGTGGATAGAATTCACTCATGATTACGTAATGTTTCATGTTTTTACCACAATTTTATGATTCCATCATTACATGATCCCATGTTCTATATTTTATTCTTCCATATTTTTATTCATGTTCCATGCCTTTTTATGTCATTATGTTATGCCTTCTAACTCATGTGTTTTTATTTATTCATTGGTTTCTCCCATACTAGGATTTTTATGTAATCTCTTTATTCCTGTATTCCAGAGGTTATCCTAGGAATATGTAAGGGGAAAAATGAAGTAAGGAGCTCATTATGAAGATTAAATAAAATATTTTTTTAGTTTTGTTTCACGTATTCTAATAATGTATATAATCTTCCAAAGACACAAGAATTTATGATCCTTGTCTTGTAATTATTCATTAATTATTCTTAAATTAATGTTATAATATGTGTAAAAGGATACTGTTTATATAGTTATAATCAAATCATTGTCCAGTTTTTTTGGATATTTAGACTAGATCACATTATGAAGAAACCTAGGGATAATTATATCACCATGGATAACCTATATTGAATCCTAGGGAATCACATGTTAAGATATACTTTTCAATTATAATTTATCTCTTTAATGTTATTCTATTCCCTTTAATGTGTTTAAAAGTTTAAAAAATCCCATGCCAAAGACTATTTTGGAAGGAAAAAAATAATTATAAAAAGAATAAAAAACTGAAAGGAAGGATTATCATCTATGATTATATTAATTCCTTAATATCTTTCATGTTTAGTAGATATATTCAAACACCACCTCAAACTATAGAGGTTAAGTTATTGTTGAGAGCAGAAAATGGGGAAATTATTGCATCCAATGTATAGAACTCCTCCCTAGTTAATTTTTGTGGACTGAACCTCTAAGAAAATAATTTATTACATCCTTTTGTGTAGTTTGAATCTATATTGGGGATGTATTAGTTATCTTTATAAAAAACCCATCATCATCTATTTGGAAAGGGAGATCACTCTTCACATCCCAAAGAATCCTCCAATTCTATATAAGTGTAAGGAGGAGGATGAATCTTCTTTAGAATCCACATCTCAATTGTGGATACTATTGACTTAGGATAATGTATATCTAGCCGAAATGATAGAGACAATGGTTAGGATCATGCTCTAATAAATTCCCATTGTGTGGGACTACATTGATGTGTTCCCTGAAGAATTTCATGGTCCTCCTTCTAATCAAGTGGTTCAGTTCTCAATTGAAATTATACCTGGATATCTTCTTATATCAAAGACACCATATAGAATAGATACCATTGAGTTGAAAGAATTGAAGAATTAGTTATAGGAGAATCTATACAGGTCTTTTATACGCTCAAGTGCTTCACCATGGGGTGTGCCAGTCCTCTTCATCAAAAATATAGATCAATAATTGTGGTTCTGAATTGACTATCATGAGCTCTATAAAATCACGATAAGTAACAAGTATCTTTTACGATAGATATATAACTTATTAGATCAACTGAGTGGGGATAAGTATTTTTATAAGATTAACCTTTGTTTGGGATATCAACATTTAAAGGTGAGAATAAAAAATATTCCCAATAATTCCATTCGAATGAGGGTTGGACACTATGAATTCATAGTGATTCCCTTTAGACTCACTAATGCCCCAGAAATTTTCATTGATTTAATGAATAATGTCATTAGATTTTACCTCAAAAAAATTTTGGTAGTATTTATTGATGATATTCTGATATAATCCTAGAGTAAGGATGAACACGACGAGCCTTTGATAGCATTACTAAAGTCCTTGAAAAGAGATAAAATTTATTAAAAGTATATTAAATGTGAGTTATGGATGGAGGAAGTTTCATTCATGGGGAATTTCATCACCAACAAAGTAATATCTATATACCCTTCTAAGACAATGATAATTGAGGAGTGGCCCAGGAAAACATATTTAATGTAGATCCGTAGATTCATTGGTCTAGATGGGTATTACAACTGATTTGTGAAGAAATTACCATGATTTTCATAACTAATAAAAATGCTAACTTAGAAGAGAGTGAAGTTTTTCTGGACCAACAAATGTGAGTACAACTTTAAATAGATGAAAAAGATGCTTATCATTGCACCAGTTATGTCACTACTAAAAAGTGGGAAACTCTTTATGGTGTAAAATGATGATTCAAATAAGGTCGTCATTTTTTTACTGATGAAAAATGATAAATTGATAGCCTACACCTCAAGGTAGTTGAAAATTCATGAGCAAAACTATGCCACATATGATCTAGAGTTAGAATTTCTGATCTTTGTGTTGAAAGTCTAGCGGCATTATCTCTATGGGGAAAAGTGTGAGATATATATTAATCACAAGAGACTAAAACATATATGAATAGAGAAGGAGAATAATATGATCTAGAAAAGATGGATATTTCTCATCATGGATTATGACTGCTCAATATAATACTGCCATGGTAATGAAAAGAGGGTGGCAGATTCTCTATGCCAAAATAATCCTGGAAATTTAGAAATGATGCGAATTGAGAATGATCCAATATTCGTAGACCTGCAAAGGATAGACATGGGAATCATTAATAAAGGAACATCATCGGTCCTTTCTCAAATTATTACTCAACCATCTTTTAAATAAAAAATAACAGATGCTTAAACAAATGATGAGGAAATTCCGAAAAAGGAGGATGTTATTAGAAAGAGGAAATACTCATAGTTCAAAATTAATGAAGAAGGAGTCGTAATATTTGGGTCAAAATTTTGTGAACCATCTAACACAATGATAAATAAAGAGCTTCTGAATGAAACATCCAGGAATAAAAAATCTGTATCTAGATCTTAATGAGCACTATTTGTGGGAAAATATGAAGAAATGGATCACTGAATATACATCTAAGTGCTTGGTATCTCCACAAGTTATGGATAAAAGGAAAAATTCTAAATGGATGATGCGACCATTACCCATACCAATATGAAAATTGGAAAACATTGCCATGGAATTTGTCACCATACTTCCAAATACATTGACAGAATATAATTCTATATCGTTAATTATGGATTTTCGTAGAAATATAGGTTAATTTATTGTAATTTGGGAGGACTTCTCCCTTGATCAACATGAATGGATTTATATTAGATAATTGGTGAGGCTGTATGGAGTACCACGATCTATTATATCTAATTGACATCTGAATTTTACCTCCAAGTTATGTAAAAGTCATCTACATGATCTAAAAACTGAGTTGAACTTCTGTACATCCTATCATACACAAACTGATGGCCCATATGAGCTGACTATCTAAAAACTAGAATACATGTTTAGTGACCATTATATGGACTGAAAGGAAGGATAGTACAAACACCTACCCACGTTTGGGTTATCCTACAACCACAGTTTCCAGTCGAGTATCAAATGGCTCCATATGAAGCCCTTTATTGTAAAATATTCAGAACACTACCATGTTCGGATGGATTTAGTGAACTTGATCTACTAGGACCTGAAAAGGTCAAAGAAATAATAGAAAATTTTAAAACCATTTAGCAACATATCCAAGCATCCCTATGTTGATAGAAGGTCTATATAGAAAATCATCAATGAGACCTGGAGTTTATGGTTGGAGACATCGTATTCCTCTGCATATCTCTATGGAAGAGGATCGTGAGATTTGGGAAGAAATGAAATATAAATTCCATATATTTCAACCCCTTAGTTATTCTTGATCCTATCAGAGTTGTGGCCTATCAACTTTAGTATTCACTAACTATGTCTTAAGTACGAGATGTATTCCACAAATCCCTCTTTAATAAGTACATACCAGATCCCACACATGTATTGAATTCAAAGGTGGGGTAGTTGGAAAATGATCTATCTTATAGGGTGTATATAGTAAAAACCTTGGATCATGGAGACAATGATCTATGCAACAAGACCACCCACTTAGTCAAATTATTACGGTACAACCATAAGTATGAAGAGGAAAAAATGGAACTGGATGAATCAATGGAGGGGAATTACCCTGACCTATTTTCCCCTTAGGTTTTTAAAAAAAAATTAGGCTGAAATTTGATAAGGGGGGAAGAATGTAACGACCCATAATTATATCAATGAAATTTACCTTATTATAATTATGTCATATAGTATAAATCACATTAAATCACTTAGAAAACATAATAAAAAATTTATAAATTATTAATGAATGAAGTGAAAAGTATTTATATAAATTAAGGATCCTAAACCAATGTAAAAGTAAGATGACCCTTGGAATTGTAATGTGGCCATTAAGAATTGTAAGTCATCTAATTGAAGAGTAAAATCACCTATGAATGTATAAAAAAGTTAGGCATCTTATAAATTAAAATCTGATATATCTATATCATTGAATAAGTAAAAAATGTTAAATATATAAATTAAGTATTAGTATTTTTGTGAAACATAAATTTTTGTTTAAAATTTTATAATTAATATAATGATTTAAAATAAAATTTTTTTTATCAAATAGATTCATAAATTAATATTATTTTCTCTTTTTATTATAAGATAATTTTATGATACCTTAATTAATTTTTCAAATTTTTATAATGTTAGTTATAATATTAAAATGGGTCTTTTTTTTAAAAATGCAATTTTTAATTAAAAATTATATTTCTCATATATAGAAACTTTTTTTTCATTAAATTGATATCATTTTTTAATTATATGTGTTGAATAATTGTTAGGGTGAATTTTTGGGATTTCTCTAAAATAGTTAAATTTTTGGTGAATAGTGAAATACAATAATTTATAGTATAAGCCTAATAGATGAATTATTGAGTCATGGTTGATGTATGGATGATATAATAATAATTGGTTAGAACAAAAATGAACTAGTTTCTATATTTATCTATGATAATAAATACTATTTATAGTCTTGAGCCAAAATAATAAACAAATGAATAAAATAATCAAAAAACACCCCTCTTCTCTAATACAAATACCTCCCCTCACTACCACTTCTCCTCACACCTCAAAATCCTTGAATATTGTCCAATTTCTACCCAATCCCCTTTAAAATTATCTCCCCAACTTCTAGGAACCTATTTTCTCAACGAAATACCAATTTCAATTCCTCTAAGGAGGTTCTCAAGGAGAAGAATTTAAAAGGTAAAACCTCTTTCTTTTTTCATTTCAATTTCATTTATTTTATTATTATCTCATAACCTCAAATTATTTAAGTGGAATTATCACTCAAATATCGTATATATATACTATAATTTTAATATTTTATTGTAATAATCCATCATCGTTTCTTTAACCCTCCTCTTTTGTTCTAAAAATTAAAATATCGTCCATCATATGTTGATTTACCGCATTCATGGATGATGAGTTTTATATTTCCATTACCTAATTAAAGACTAGTTATGAAAACATTTTTATGGTTAAACCGTATAATAATATATGTATTAAATCTTACATAATGTTATGTAACCTGTATATATACATAATATTAATTAATAAAAAAACTAGTTCATGATGATCAAAAAATGATAAAGTAATCTAAAAGGTTATCAAAAACGTTTTATCTAATAAATCATCCTTTAATATAGAAACAAATTATATATAAGTACATTTAATATTCATTAAGTTCATTCAAAACATATAATTTCAATTCTGGACAACTATTATCATTTTACATTATTTTTCATACATGTATACAACTAAATCGAACATGAAACCCCAGGAAACGAATGCTCCCAGAACGATAAAATTGAAAATAATAACTCATAAAAAATACTATAAATGGACTTGATAAAATTATAGTAAATCAAGTAAAAATTAAAGAGGTTCTAAATTAAATTATTAATGAATCTAATTTCAATATCACGGATATTTTGTTCAAGTTCATCACACTTTCGGACATAAGGAAAGGGAGTCTTTCCTAGCCTCTATTTTTTTATTTGGGTTTTGCTTTATATTTATATACCAAAATGAAATTATTAATTCTTCTAATGAAATACTCAAAAATTCGGTTTTTATGTTCTAAAAATATATTCCTAACTCAATTATTCTTTCTTTTATGGGTAAATACATGTTTTAAAAAGGTTCCATTCTTAATTTTTACTGATAAGCAAGCCTGATTAATGGGAACTTCCCAAATTCAAACCCATTTTCAAGTACCATCCATAATATATATTTATAAAAAATTATTTTTATGAAATCACTAATTTTATCATGAAAAACTATCTTAGTTTATTTTTAGTTTTATATAAACAATTATTATTTTTCTATTTTAAAGAATCATTACAAAATTTCTTTAAACCGCACTAAATTTCCCATTTCAAAATTTTCCTAAACAATATTTTTATATGTTTTCACTTCAATTGGACATAATTTATCATGATCTATTCCTATTTTCCCTTATTAATGTCTATTTATTTTTGAAATCAATTATTTCTCTGGCACCATTATGATACACTAATTTTTTTATGTTTTATGACATGGTTTTGATACATATTTCTTCGCATGGGTAACTCTTATAGTTATACCTTTTGATTGATTATTCACGTGGAAAACATATGCGTGAAAATTCTATGATGGGTGCACCTAGATACCACTCTAATGCATTGGGTGATGTTTAGTCTCATGAGATGTCATATTCAATGGTCTTGGGGGTTAGCCTTGACTCATTATCCTCCATGTGAAATGGTCTTGGTGGTTAGCCTTCACTCATGATACTCCTTCTGCAATGGTCTTGGTGGTTATCCTTGACTCATGATTATGTCATGTTGTATGTTTTTTCACATATCAATGATTCCATGATTACATTATCCCATGTTCTATATTTTATTCTGCTATATGTTTATTTATGTTCCACACATTTTTATAGCATCATGTTATGACTTCTTACCCATGTGATATGCTTTATTCATATACTTATCCCATTATATGGATTTTTAGATCATCTATTTGTTCATTTATTCCCTAGTTTGTCCTATTTAGATGTAAGGGATGAAAGGAAGTTATGATCCCATAATGATTAAAAATATGTTTTTATTTTTGTTTCAATCTTTATAATTAAGTATCTAATCATCCAAAGAAACTATAATTTAGGATCCTTGGTTGTATTTTATGGATGGTTATGTTTAAAATCATGTAATAATAGGTGTAAAATTATAGGGTCCTAATATAAAAGAACTACTACCAGTGACCTGAGTTTTTTTCGGAACCACATATCTTAGGTGCCTCAATGAAAATCGGTTTTCAGTTTTTAGTCATGCCACACTGGTATAAAATCAAAGGGCCTCTACCCAAAACTACAGGAGGACTAGAATAAACCTTCTATCAAGAAGCTACACAAGACTCATCATGCTTCCTTTTTAACTTTAAAGAAAATCCCAAAACTACTACTAAGAGAAAATGAAACTCCAGTCAAACATGACTTACCAGCTAGGTCTAGATCAACCATTAATGCTCTATCCAGCACATCATCATAATAGGAGAGCTTTACCAAGAAAACGTCAGAAGGAATATCATATCCAAATCCCATGTCAAACCATAGAGTCCTCATATACTTATTCAATATAATCTCATGTGAAAACTGCACAATATCAGTAAATCGGTTTACATATTCTCTTAGGGTCCAGTTAGCCTTCTCAAGTTGGAAAATCCATATCCTTAGCTAGAACTATATAATCCAGATAGAATTGGTCATTGAAAAGAACTTTTATGTCATTCCACTATAAACACTCATGAAACTTTATCATCTCCATCATGTCCCACCATCTTCTACAATGTTTTTCTTTCTTGAAAGTGGAACATTTCACCCAGTTCACATCAGGTGTTTCCACGAACATGAAATGAAGCTCAATTATACTCAACCAATACTTAGCCTCTTGGGGATTATTAGAGCCTGGAAACACTAGTGGATTCTGGTAAAGTAAATACTAATAATGACTCTACATTTCATCCATCTAAGGTTACATAGATGGAGCCTAAATGGGAATGGGTGTAGGTGCATATCCCACAGCATGTACTGCATTCACAATAACCTCAACAAGATTATGGTCCATTAGAGAATTTTCATGATATGGTTCATCAGTAGCTTCTTCCTAGGTCTTATTCGTACATATTCTCAATGTAAATATTCTACATAACATGGGAAGAAAACATTGAAGACATCAGAATATTTCTCAGATCAACAACTGAACAAGAGAAACTGGGAGATAAATCACATCAAATAGATATATTAAGATTTGGATGTCTACACATCCAAAAATAAAGTTGGGAAAGTACAATAAAAAATCATCAAGACATCTTACCCAAACCACCCCTAGTGAATTAGGCTTATTATGGTGAAATTTTCCTAGGAACTCACTCGTAAATACCTCCTATGACCAAAAATTATATTTCAAATACATATTGACAACAAGGTAAGATGAAAAACCAGCCCCTTTGATAAAACATTGTCACAAACCACATTGGATACCCTGTTATACCCAGGATGGTACTGAAATATCCCAAAGTGAGTTCTCGATCCCCATGGTTAGGTGCATATCACCTAGCATCATTCAAGATAAAAGAGGGAATGGTTTTTCCAAATAGAAAGCAGAAGATAAAGAAACAAGTAAGTATGCTCAAGGAAAACACCCAAAGGAGATAGTACCAGAAATCAAATAGGTATAAAAACCCAAATTTTACATCACCCAAATTATTAGAAGAAAAATATATACACACCAATTCACAATTGGCTCAGCACTCCAAGCCTATGAATCAATAACAACCACCTCCTCCTAGTACCACTTTCCCCTTTCTTGAAAATAATAGAAGAAAATATACAAAATATTGAAGTAAAAGGTTGGGATTGAGATAAAAATACCATTAGGGACTCAATATGTGTTCCATAATAAAATTCCATAATAAATAAACCAAATCATGATTTTAATTTCAAATAAAAAATTAATGTCTATATGATTTCATATTAAAAACAGAACTTTATTTTTATTCCAATTGACAGAAACATTTCAAACAATGGATTAAGTGAACATTTTATATAAAGAATTTATATAAATTACTAGGCATGAGTAATAAAGTTCACAATCAATGGAATATACATAAAATTAATCAGATCAATAAACATGGTCATCTACCCTATGGCATGATAGTTCCAAGTTATAGGATCCTCACACACTCATTTTTGTGATCATGGAAATTTACACACATGGCCCTTAAGATCATGCTAAATTGGACCCAACAACATCCCACTAGGGTTAAGATCCCCCAAACTAGGTTTATGTTATTGTTGTAAATCATAGATCCATTTCTAGGTCATTACCATCCTAGAATGTTTTTTCCAAATAAACCACTAACTACCAAGGTTCGCATGTGCTCAATCAGTCAATCAATAGTGGAAAATTATTTCACAAGATTTTAAAATATAATCACCCCATTTCCAATTTCAAATGACAATTTCAATTTAAAATCCAAAATAGGGGATTTCTTATTAATTTTTTATTCTTTAAATTTAAGATAAATCATAGGTTCTTATCAAATCAATTTAATCCATTTTTCTCAAAAGAAATTCAAAAGTAAATATCATAATTCTACTAATTTCAAATCACACCCCAAGTTCCAATTCATTTTGAATTGGGGGGTTTTCCCAAAATTCCATCCCAAATTAATTTCAATCATTATCCTAATCAATTTTTGTTTTCATATTTCATTTGAAATGAATTTATGTAAATCATGAAAATAAAGGGTTTAATAAATGGAAAATATCAATGGAACTATCTTCCATTAATCAAAGATATCATGTAACACAACACTCGCAACAGGTTTTTCCAACAATGAATGGAAATAATAGAGATCTTAAAAACGAATCAAGATTCAAGATTCATAACAAATGAGCATAGATCCATAAAAAACCAGATGATATATGAAACTCTATGGATGATAGATAGAGAGAGTGGGAGAGAAGGAATATGATAATATATCTTAATTGAGAGGGGTCGAAAAAGATTCCCCAAGCTTCGATCTACTTTAGAATAAGTTTGAAGGATCCAAAAGGGGTTCTTGAGAGCTCACAATACCTAGGATACCGTAATACCCTGAGTTATGGTTGAGAAATTGGTTATATTGGAGTTTTATAATTTTTTAATAAATTTTCAGATATAAAAAAGAGTTGCGCTCACGTTTAGCTGGGAAGGTTCATATAGTTTGTCAAAAAGTGTGCCCTAATTGTGAACCCCTTTGATGGGGTGAAAGGTATATACTATGTGGGTACATAGTTTTCCAAACCATCAGATAACTATGAAAACCACCACATTTTGTTTCACGGTTTAACCGGCGTGGGAGCACAATATGGGAAAATCATTCACCAACCGTCCACAACCCGTAATTTTCCAAAATTTTCATTTTTTCACCCAAAAAAACCCGTGACAAACCCTAGTCAGATTATAATAAAAAATAAGGTCATGGAGTAACTAAAAAATAGTAACTTGATGTTAAAAACTTCCAACATTAAAAACTTTCTTTCCCTAGAAATCCAATCAAGAATCATCCATATCAAAAATATGGGTCCATTTGTCTCTCATCAGTACCTCTCCCCCCCCACATATTTTGAGTATAATAATTGTTCTACCATATCACATGAACCAAAGGTATTGTACATCCATGAAGTACCATGGTTTTAGAATCAACTATCCTTATTGGATGCTCAGTCATATAGAAATTGGTCTCAACATCAAAATCACTCCAACTAAGAGCATGAGAAGGATCAGAAATATATTTTCATAGCGCACACACATAGAACATGTCATTTATCAATGTTAACTATGGTTTAAGTTTTAGGTGATAAGACACTTTACCCACCTACTCAACAACATAAAATGGTCCAAGAAATGACGAGAAATCTTCCCTTGCCTCCCAAGACATCAATGACCCAAATGAGGTGAAACTTTCAAGAACACATGATCACCAACTAAATTTTTTAACAGCCTACAAAAATGATTATTATAAGACTTATACCAGCTCTATGGCATCAACATTATTTAATAAATAAACTGAATATTTATATTCATATATTAAACTAATATCGGTCTAAAAAATGAGAATTCACCTGCCTCAGACCAACATAATGGAAATTTACAAGGCCATTTGTTTAAGGCCTCAAAGGATCCATTATCACCGCAGACTAGTAACTATTGTAATAGGAAACCTCAACTAGTTTTAAATGGTCATCCCAATATCCACTAAATTCAAGAACATAGTCACAAAGTATATCCTCATAAATCTATATAGATCTCTCTTTTTTCCCTTCCGTTTACAGATGGTATGTCGTACCCAAATGAACCTGATATCCCAGTGCCTACTAAAGGCCCCTCTAAAAGAAAGAAGGAAAATGGGGATCTTTGTTAGAGACTATAATAGATGGGACTCTTTGAAAAATAACAATCTATCTCACATAGAGATTTACCAACTCTTAAACTTTGGTTGTATTATGAATGGGAATAATGTTAGTTGATTTGGTCAGCCTATCGATCATATACCATAGTGAATTATTCTTTCTCTAAGTATGCAGAATCCCAACCAGAAAGTCCATAGAAATATCATCCCACATCCATGTTTTAACTAGATTTAGATGAAGAAAACCTATGGGTCTCTGGTGTTTGTCATTGAATTATTGGAAAGTATATCAATGATAGACCACATCATAAATGTCTAATATCATACCTGGGCACTAGAATCATTGTTACATATATTGGAACTTCTTCTTGGTTCCTAGGTTCATTTCCCACTAGGAATTATAGAAATCCCACATATTAGAGTTTATAATAGCTAATAGTGAAACAAAAATATTTTAAAAACATTGAATATCCCGTGTGGAGAATTCCAACTCAGTAACGGTGTCCCAAACATAAAGAGAGTATCTAATATTAAGTAATTAATCATTAATCTATTTCTCTTGAAGAATAATCTTGAGAATAGAAGAGGTCAACTAAACACTGGTCAAAAAAACCTCAGCACCTGATTCTCAAACTTCTATATAAAACAACGAAAAAAGTGTTATCAAGTTCCACTATTATTATGATTCTTTCACAGCTTTGGTTGGATGTTTCCTTCTCAAAGCATTAGAAATGATATTCCGTTTCCCGAGGGTATCATCAATCTCAAAGTCAATAGACTATAGGTGCACCGAAAAACACCTATGATGGAGATTCAAATATTTTTTATACATGATATAACTCAAGATCTTGAGGTTGGAATACCTAGTAAACCTTTCTCCAAAAAAGGTAATGTCACCAACTCTTAAATGCATGCATCACTATTTTATTTTCAAGGTCAAGAGGTGGGTAATTACTCTCATGTGGATTAATCTTCTGTGATCCATCAGTAATGAAATGATCACCCTATATAAAAAATATCCCAAAACTAAACTTGAAGTGTCACTAAAGACCACATAACACTACTCTGCCTTTGGAAGAGTGAACACGAGTACACTATTTAAAAGATATTCCACTTCAACCAAAGAAATTTGACATTTCTCAACCCAATTAAACTTCACTCCCTTTCAAGTATGATCTGTCATTAGACAAGATTACTTCCAAAAATCCTTAATGAATTGAAGATAATATTCTGCTGACCACCAAGAATCTCTAAATTTTGAAAACATTCCATAGTTGATCCCATTTCTTTATATCTTTCACCTTTCCAAGACCAACTAGAATAGAATTTTCCAAAACCATGTGTCCCAAGAATTTTTTTTTAATTAATCTTGAAATCACATTTGTATGGCTTGGAATAAGGTTAGTGATTTCTATACAATTTCAAAGATGCTCTCAGGTGACGCACAAGACCCTCCTCAAAATTAGAGTAAACATGGGTGTCATCCATAAGGACCACAATGAAATTATTAATATACTCATGGAAGATCCTATTCATAAAATCCATAAAGATTACAGGAGAATTGGTTAGATCAAATTTAATGAGAAGGTACTCATAATGGTCATACCTACTATAAAAGGTGGTTTTCAAAATGTTAGACTCTTTTATTCTTAACTATTGATAACTAGATCAAAGATAAATCATTGGAAACCACTCCAACAATTTAAAATGGTCGAATAGATAATCCATATTTGTGAATGAATTCTAGTTATTTACTGTAACATGATTGATTTTTTAGTAATCAATACAAAGGAGAAGTGTCTCATCATCTTTCCTAATAAATAGAATAGAAGACTCCTAAGGTGTCACTCTCGAGAATATAAATTATTTCTCTAAAATATCATCCAAATAAGTCTTTAAATCTTTCATTTCAGATGGTGACATTTTTTAAGAGGGAAATGATATTAGTTATGTTCCAAAACCTATATAAATAAAGTTCTCCACCTACCTAACCAGTGGAAAACTAGAGTAGTTAGATGGTGAAACATCAGGAAACTCAATGAAAAATTGAGATATATTATAGCTAAAGGATTATCACTCTGGGTTAAAATAAAATATTTATATTACTTTCCCAAAATCTAGATAATAAGTTCTATATCTACTCGAACTATGGTCCCATTATCCCCGAAATATTAAGCATACCCAATCAGGTTCAATAAGGGTTAACCATAAAAGATAGAAATAAATAATAGATTTATTATAAATGATACAACCCATTCTGAATATGACATCAAGAGGTTTCATATCAATAACTAGAAAATACCAAGTAATATTGATATCTGATAATGAGAAAACACAATAAATACAATGGATACCCTCTACTATCTTCATTCTGATGGGTTTAGTAATATCCCTCACATAAGATAAAATATCCATTCGAAAATTTATCATATTCACAACATGAGTTGATTTGAATGAATGATATGCACCAATATCAATTAACATAATCACTAAAGATAAATCCATAGTGATGGTACCAATCAGATTCATTTCACATATATCATTTTACTTTGTAGACTCTTCTACTGTGTAGAGAAGAATCATTCTATATTTCTATGGTTGGAACCCTTTAGTTCATGAAACATATGAATGAACTGCCATACTTGTAGGTTCCGATGATCTTGTTCCACTGTGTGTAGTAATATAAAAATGAGATAACTTTTGTAAGTGACCTGCACATCTATAGGAACCACATATATTGGGTGCATCAGTGCAAACTTGTTTCAAGTTCCCAGGAATTTCACACTATTGTAAAATCAAAGGGCCTCTACCCATTACTACATGAGGAATAGAAGAACCATGCTATTATGAACCACCACAAGACTTATCATTCATCCTTTTTTCATTAAAGGATCTTATATTACTGCCAATAGCGGAAAGGCAACTCATGTCAGCACTAACATACCATACAAGTCTAGCTCAAACATCAATGTTATATCCAACAAAAAATCATAAGAGGAGATGTTTAGTAAGAAAATATGAGAACAAATATCATATCAAAGTCCCGTCTTGAACCTTTGATTCATCATCTTATCATTCGATACAATGTTAAGTGAAAACTCCACATGATCAGTGAATTGGTTCAAATGTTCTTTTAGGGTCCTTTCAAACTGCCCATGTTCGAAAAACTCCATAGCCTTATCAAGCACCACAGACTCTAGATAGAACTATTTAGTGATAATAACATTGAATTATTTCCACTTTAAACCTTCATGATTCTTCATTTTCACCATTATGTCCCACCACCTACTCCAAGGCCCTTCCATATTAAAGGTGGAATATTTCACTTTGATTACATCAAGTGGACAACGAGCCCGTACCCAAGTGGTATGGGCTCCTGCTTGCCATCCAAGAGACCCAGGTTCAAAACCTGGTGGAGGCAAATTTCCGGGTTACTATAGAAGTATTGTAGAAGGCATTGTAGTAGTACTATAGTAGGCATTGTTCGGTACTGTAGTAGCCAGACTATTCACCTGATTTTGGCTTTCGAGCCACCGGTTTGGGCCTACGGGTCTCAGGGCCTTCGGTCCATCAATGGCCTTCGGGCCATAGGGCCTTCGAGCCATAGGGCCTTCGGGCCATTGAAGACCATTAAGTAGCCTAGTTCACACAGAGTAGGCCCCAGATGGGGATCAGAGCACCAGCAGTAATCACCAGAAGCAGAGCTAACCAGATTGGAAGAATGAGAGGGTATGTCAACCGCCATCGGGACCAGGAACTGTGCAGCTTTGTACGGGGCAATGCTAGCCGATCAGCAATGAAGGTGGGGAGCTAAAGGCAATCAATGGTGTAGAAACTAGGGAGGGGAAGTTCTAGTGGGCTTGTCCTACAGGTCATGTATTGGGAATGGTATGCCTCTGGGCCTTCGGGTCATGTATTACGGGTCATGTCGGGCCTTGTGCCTTGGGCCTACGGGTCATGTATGGGTTGCCCTTCAACCCTTAAAAGGGGGATTATCTATAATAAAATAAAAAATAAGGACTTAGGGCTATTTGGGATGATTGCATCAAGTGTTTCAAAGAACCCAAAAAGAATCTAAATTTTGATCTACAATTCTTAGCTTATTGAGTATTATTACATATTTGCAACACTAGTGTATTATGGAGAAGGAAATCATGGGGAAAAACTCCATAATTCATCCCTATGAGGTGTCAAAGTTTGATCCTTTTTGGAAATGGGTGTAGGTTCCTATCCCAGAGCTTGGAAAACACACACAGTAACCTCAAATAGATTCTGGTCCATGGGAACATTTTCTTACTTTGGTTCATCATCAGATTCCTCTTAGATCCTATTCACATGTCTTCTCTATGGATGGATGCTACCCAACATCAACAGACAACAATAAACGCATGATTAGATTTCTTAGATCAAAAAATGAACAAGATAAACAAGGAGATTAATCCAATCATATAGATAAAACAATATTTGGATTCCTACTTATCCAAATTAAAATTTGGGAAAAAACTATAACAAATCCTCAAGATGTCATTCCCAAACCACCCATAGTTACTTAAGGTTCATTACAGTGAGAGATTTATAGGCACTCACTTAAAAATACCTCATAAGTCCTAATAATATTTCTCAACTACATATTGATAACGTAGAAAGATGCACAACCTTCCCCTCTGATTCCACTATATCACAAAATGGCCCAGATACACATGTGATATAATATCCAAATTAGCACTGACATAGACCAAAGTGTATTTATAATCCCCATGAGTTGTAGAATAGAACCAAGAATTGTTCAAGATAAAACAAAGAACAATTTTTACACATAACTAGCTGAAGATAAAGAAACAATTCAATGTGATCAAGGTAAAATCTCAAAGGATACAGTTCCAGCAACCAAATAGGTAAAACAAAACCCAAACAATATATCAAATGATGTACTTGAAGAACCGGATAAACACCCTAACTCCCAGTGGACACAGCACTCCAAGCCTAGAATCAAAAATAGCCACCACATCCAAGTGGTGAATTTCCTTTTCTGAAACATGGTAGAAGGAATCTATGGACTGCCAAAGGCAATGGTAGGGTGTGAGATAAAAACCCCATTAGGGTATCAACAAGAATTCAATAATAAGATTATATAATAAATAAACCATATGATTATTTTAATGTTAAGTACAAATAGGCATGATATTGTAATTGCATATTTAAAACAAAATGTGATTTTCATTTCAATTGATGGAAATATTTCAAAAAATGAATTAAGTAAACATTTTATATAATGTTTCTTATATAAATCACTATGTATGAGTAAATAAGTTTCATAATCAATGGAATATAGATCAAATTAATCAAAATAATAAACATTTTATTCTTCCTAATGATAATATAGTTTCATGTATTAAGATCCTCTCACACTCATTTATGTGGTCATTGAGATGTATACACACATCCCTCAGGCTCAGGTTGAATAGATCCCAACGACATCCCACTAGGTATAATATCCAATGAACTATGTTTTTATTAGAGTTGTGAAGGATCAATCCATTGCTAGGAAATTACCATCCTAGTGTGTTTTCCAAAATAACCCACTAACTACCAAAGATCACATGTGGTCAATAAATCAATCAATAATGGGAAAATAATATCAAAATAGTTTAAAATATAATATCCCAATTTCCAATTTCAATATGACAATTTCAATTTAAAAAATAAAATCATGGGTTTTAATCAATTCATTCCTTTTTTAATATAAAACCAATTATCAGTTCCTATTGAATCATTTAAATTAATTTTTCTAAAAATAAATTCATAAATCAATTTCATAATTCCATCAATTTCAAATCACACCCCAAATTCTAGTTCCATTTGAATTTGGGGGTTTTCCAAAAATTCCTTCCCAAATCAATTTCAATCCAAATTCACATAAAATTTGTTTTTCATATTTCAATTGAAATAAATTTAGATCAATCAAGCTAATATATGTTTTATTAAATAGAAAATCCCAATGGAACCACCTACCATTAATCACAGAAAGCACATAACACAACACCCGCAATGTTTTTTCAAACAAAGAATTACAAAATTGGATATCTCAAAAAATAATCTTGAATCATGATTTAAAACAATGGAGTTTATATCAATCAATAACAATATGATCTAAAAATTCAATGGAGGAGAGATGGATAGAGAGAGATAAAGAAGAAATGCGGGAATATCTCTTACCAGAGAGGGGTCGAATGTGTTTTTCCAAGCATTGATCCACATAAAAATATTTCTGGAGGAGAAAAAAGGGTTCCTAAGAGCTCCCAAAACATAGGAAATCATAATAAACTGAGTTTTGGTCAAGAAAAATGTTATACAAGGGTTCTATAAATTTTAAATAAATTTTCAAAAATAAAAATTCACACACGCATGGTTAGCTAGGCAGGGTCGAATGGTTTTTCAAACTGTGTGGACTAACCTTGAACCCCTCTAATGGGGTGAATGGTTCATACTAGTTGGAAATATGGTTTTTCAAACCACACACTAACTATAAATTCCCCCACTATGTTTTTTCGTATGGTTTACACTAGGTGGGTGCATGGTTTGGGAAAACGTTGCGACAACCGTGAACGGCCCATAATTTTCCAAAATTTTCTATTTTTCACCTAATACAACCCCCGAAAAACCCTAGTCAATGAATGAAAAAAAGAGGGTTGAGGAGTTCCTGAAAAATTGTAACATGATGTTACATTTACATACGGACTACCATCTCCATGAAATGATGTGGTTCATTTTTTATGACCACCTTACATAGTTGTTTTAAAAAAATGTATCTAATCTATAAATATGATAACTATAACATTTTCATGATTATAGAGTTTTTTATCTATAAACCCATTTAATAATGCCAATGAACTATTTTTATTTTGAGTTTATAAACTGAATAGACCAAAAATGTCCAATGTGAACTTAATCATTTTACTAACTATGTAAAATATGGTACTAAATCAAATAAATAGAATAATGATAATGGAATGAAAATGAATTTTTTTAAGAAAGTAGAAAAATCATATAATTCTTTTATTTAAGATACAAATAACATATCATTATTGATGGGACTTAATGTAAGTGATTTTTCATTAAAACCATGTTTTAATGTATTCCTTTTTAATCATTCCTTTTCATATCGATGTTTATGAAATCTTTCAAAAATGTATTTATTAATACACCAAATATTGTTAAAAGTAATTTAAAAAAATTACTTTGTTTTTAATGTTTTAAAAAGGATCTTTTAAACATTTACCCTTTGGTTAATTTTGATGTTTTATTATAAAAGAGAAAAAATTAATTTTTTAGACATATATGGCTTAACCAATTTTTCCCATCATCATAGATATTATTAATTATCAAGATTAATTTTTAAATGTATGTGGTTGTTTTGAAAGAAAATATTTTGGTCAATATTATTATAATTTTGAGTTTTAAAATATTTTTATATGGAAGTGGAAAATTTTTATCATCTTTATGAGATAACTATAAGTGTTTTACTAATGGTTTCAAATGAATATTTAAAGGGTTTTGTGATAAAAATTGCAATATTAAAAAAAATATTTGTGATACAATACTTGAGAATTACATATGATGACGGGTGATCCTGGTATTTCTCATGATGATGGGTGAGCCCGATGTAGAACTCAAATGCATTGGGTAACGATTCATACTTTTAAGGTGAAAAATGAGGGAGATAAATGGGTAGTTTACTCTTACAGAATTAACTAGGATTAATTTATTCTAAATTATGTTAAAAATGATTGAACATGGGTTAGGAATATGATGATCTGCAATACTTATATTATTCTGGAAATAAAGGGGTTTTTATGGAAATATTTTGATTTCATGAGGTAAGGAAAGTATAATGGTGAAAGGAGTATTGTTCAAAGAAATTTCTTCCTGAGTTCCCAGATTCTTCAAGATACCTTCATTGTTGTTTATATTATTTCTATTATGTTTAAAAGTTTTTATTAGATCAAATATTTATTTTCCCATGGGTAAATTTTTTTATTTATTTCCTCAAAGGTTTGTTGTGAAAAATCTAAACTTCTTCATGTGCTTTCCTGTTTTCCACTAGACTCATAGGATTCCATTATTTTTATTTCCCTTACAATTGGGATTTTTTAACATCCCACATTTTCATATATATTTTAAAGTATCTATGGATGATTATAAATTTTTGAAAGTTCAATATTTTTGTTATGGTGACTCATGATAAACAAAGATAATGTGACTTAAATGAAATAGGGGTGTAAACATAATGCCCTATTTTAATGGAAAAAATGTACATTGTGTAAAAGTTAGCACTTTTTATGTAATTTTTTCCCTAATTCTATTAAACTCCAAACCTAAAATATTATGAGAATTTTGAAATTCTAAACCATTGGTATTAAACTCATATTTATCAGTTGTTAATGTCACGGGTTATGTTACTTGTATAGGGGTGCCACATCTAAGTTCATGTTTTGATTTGGATCGATACGTAAGATGATTATCCAGGATAGAGAATTTCAGTTTTCAAATTTTGAATTAAAACATGTCATTTACTCTATTTATCTAGATTTATAATTTTTAAATAATCTTTTTGACCATGATAAATTGATATATATCTTTTAATAATACACTAATTGTATGAACTACATTAAATTTAATTGATGAGTATAATCATTGTATTATTGGTTTTTAGATTCGGTTATATGTATGGATGTTTACCATTTTTTATTTTATATTAATATATATTTATCTAGGTTTATTCAAGTCCACAATACTGGCATGTTTAAGCAAGATTACATGTTTATTATTGACCCATTCTTATTTAGCTGAGCGGTTATCATAACATTTTTTATTTTTTGTGATGAAACCATTTTATTATATTTTAATATTGATTTAGGTTTGAAATAATTTTGTAATAGAAGGATAGTGTCAAATCATACCCTTTAAAAAGTCAAATGTAATAGAGATATGATATTTGTATCCATCTCTTTGACTCGTTAAATGAAATTTATCTATCAACCAGAAAATTGATGATATAAAATTTTAAAATGGTATCTATAATTATATATATATATATATAATTTAATATATTCAGGATATAGGTTAATCAAAAGTATATTAATAAAACAATTCTTTCTGATTGTTTTAAGAAGTAAGGATAGGCTTCAAAATAATTATCAAACTAACATTATAAAGAGTTAGAGGAACTAATAAGAGATCAATTATTATTATTATCATCTTTCTTGACATATAAAATGATATATTGTTGGATTACCAGAATAATAATAAATATTTATAAGGCCAATCAATCAAATGAAAATGAAATATCATATTTTGGCTAGGCTCAAATTGTTTAGAGAGGGAACTGGTGGTGGTGAGGATTCTTTTTTTGGATAATAGTGTTAATTAATACTTTCAGAGGTGTGAGTAATTATTAGAAGGGATTAAATGAATTTTAGAGTTGAATAAACGTAAAATGGGGAAAATAGGGGAAAATTTATAATCAATTTCATGGTGTGGGAGACCTTGAAAAATGACCATGCAACCTAGTTTTTGTGGTAGTTATAAATGCATCGTCCCATGCATGGGCTGGGATACTGTGCAAGTAAATAATTATTTCTTTAAAAACTTGTCTACAAATTGGGTTTTTAATCAGAAACTCATTATCTCTATAACATTTTTACCTTTATATGAGAAAGTCCCTTATTAGATGATTTTATATGGTTTTAAGAGTATTTATTCATCTCTAATATCTATGAATCTAATGGAAATTCCTTTCATATTCTTGTTTTCTCCAAATTCACAATCCCCTATCATTATGGTGGTCAAATATAGGGATTATAGTTTAGGGGGTTCATTAATACATAGAAAAAGCCTCTCAAATGATAGTTTTTTTACTCAAGAGGGTTGGAGGAGGCTTATGTGTGTATTACTCACTCTATTGGAAGGTGTATTGATTTTAGTTGATATCTAGGTACTTATTTATTCATTTTAGTCTAATTAGATTTATTTTCTAGAATTTTTACTTTTTGAATGTAGGGGTTTTTTCTATAATAAAATAATATGGTACATATAGTTCTGGGGATTTATGAGAATGAAATTATTGAAGAGGTAAAAGGTTTGTGGATTCCCATAATCCATATTATGTGATAAATTTTTATAGTTTCTATATTGTATTTATAATTAATTATTTTAATGGGATTAAAGTGATTTATTAATATTATCTTATGAATTGTGAAAGGTGGTTCTGATGTGTATAGATTTAATATAAAATAAAATTTTAATATTCATTTTAGTGAGTGTTTTTTAGAGAATATAAAATATGGGTGAATTGGTTTTTGATTTGGTATCATTGTCTAGTTAATTTTTTTTAAATCATGATTATTGATTATTGATTTAATATTTTAGATGTTTTATATGGGATTTTTTGGGTATAAAAATAGTTCATAGATCTCGCTCAGTATAGGGGCCTTATCTTCTAGACTGGGAGAAATTGTAAATCTCACTTAAGTGTTGGGGGCCTTCAGGTTAGACATAGTTAGATTATCAGTCTCACATAAGTGTGAGGGTTTTATTGGTGTGATAAGAATTGAATTGTAAGTAACCACTACTCAAAGTATTAAGGCATGGATTCAAAGTGCCTTAGGATTGCAGGTAGAAATGGTTGACTAAGATAATTAATATGAAACAAATGATTATAATAAATGATTAGTTGATGAATTTAGGAAAATATATTTTTTATTATTATTGAATATTTCATTTTATTATATCAATTGGCATGGTTTGGTAATGTTTTCATAAAATAAATACAAGATACTTGGTTTTCAAGTGATTTTTGTGGTTAATAGTCCCCCATAGTATGTGTTAAATAATATCAATTTATTACTTATCATTTAGCATTTGGGGGACAGTTCCAAGGGTTGATTAACATTTCAATTTTTATGAAGGACTGGGATTGATTAATCGAGCTGGGTCTAGATGTTATTAATTGTATTTTATAATTGTATTATGGTTTGGTTGGCATAGATATTGTATGTTTCATTGATCATGTGGTAGTCTATAAAAAGTTTTGGTTAACATATTAAGAATGGGATCAAGGTTATCAAGGATATATATGAATTTTACATATCAACCAACTTAAGAAGAGTTGGCCTATTTTGGTTTCATCCAAGTGATGTGTATTAGAATTAATGGACTAAGATGGTATTTATGTCTCTTACGTCACCTAATATCATGATATAGAATTCTGGGAATCTATTTGTTTTCATGTTGTTATTTATTATATTTAATTATTATTTAGTGTGCAACTGGGTAAAATGGATGGGAATTTTTTTTATTGGATTTTGAAAAAAATTGGTTTTAATTTTAGAGCATTATTAGTGTGATGGTGTCGAAAAGGGAAAAAGTATTTTCGGTGCAAGTATATGGATATAAAAGTCCACTTGGTATTTTTATCATTAATGACGGTTTTTGATATATGGGATAGTTTTGTATCTTTGATATTATGATGGATTTTTTTTAGTTTATTTTCTTCACTAGTCTTGAGTGATAGTGATTAATATTATTTTTTTGTAAAATATTATGGGTATCAGGTAATTAAAATTTCACCAAAATACTATATAGATATATTTAAATAGTTTATTTTGTGTCAACCTAATTGGGTCGATGAACGTGATTTACTTTAGGAAATTGGTGTGATATTTTAGTGTATATTGTTGTATAAACTTGTTATGTTTTACAGTAATTTTAAAAATAGATTCTTTGGTTTTAAAAAATATTCATTGATAATTTTAAGTAAAATGTATTTCAGGTTGAAATGTTGCATGAAATTACCTTTGGTTAATTTAGTTTGATAAAATAGATGAAATTATTTTTTTAAAGGGGGATTCTTCTCATGGTAGTATTTTGGACATCCAAGGGGTTTTTAAGAATTTTTATAGATTCATTGTTTTATAAAGTTAAATATGTATCTTTTTCAAAGTATTTATTTTTAATGCTTCTTTAAATAATTTTTATGACTCTTGGAATTTTATGAATGTAAATTTTCTTTTCAATGTTTTGAGTATTTTGGAGACAGTTGGGGGGTAATTACATTTTTCATTTTGATATGTGTTTGGATTTGTTTACAAAGTAGTTGTGGAAATTTGTTTTTTATAAAAATAGTTGTCATTCCCCAATTAATATTAGTTAAAAATAAGGCTTTTTTATGAGATCTAAAAGTTTCTTTGCACAGTTTTTTAAAAAAAATCTCTTGGATTTAAAATTTTGAAATTTTTATTTCTCATGTTTAATGATTTTGGTTGAAACCCATGTGATGAATTGATATTGGTTAAAATGGTGTCAAAACATTGGTTTTATTAGAAATAAAATATATTTCACTAGTAGTTTTATGGTTTCAATTTTTTTGATTTTTTTTAAACTTAAATAACTATTTCATTTAAACATTAAAGACTATTAAATTAATATAATTTAAAAACTAATACATTTAAAATGGTTTGAAATTGATGTTGTTATTTTACAACAAATGGTTTTAGAAAATTGTAAAAATATTTGATAATTTTGTTAAAATGTTTTTGGAAAACATTTCCTGTGGAAATTTTGTTTTCAAATGGTTATAGTTATACCAAATTTTCATTGATTTATAAAAAATAAAAACATGGTTGGAAGAAAGTCTTTGTTTTGGAATAATATTTTTTAGTATTGGAAAAAAGGATCTAGGATAGAGCATGTTTACTTCATCGAATGGTTTGTGACTATGTATTATGGTTTCATTATAGTGTTGGTAGGGTTAATTATGTCATGTACATGCACACTAATATTAATTTATTAGTTGATATCACACTAGGTATAGAATGAGGGGTTGGAAACCTGAATTTATCCTTTGGCTGATGAAAAATCATGGATAGTTGAGGGATTTTGGTACCATATGTTATATTTTAGGTGATGTAACCTCATGGATAGATGGGGGTGTTAGTGGATTTGTGCAATAGGTGATGACATAGTGCATGATGCTTGGTACGTGAGAATAATTTCCTATGAGGCTTCCTTGGTTTATATTTTATATTTTATCTTACAATTTATAATTGAAACTGATTATGGTAATGGACAAGAATTACTCATCCACTACTATAGTTTAGTAAATCCATGGGATATGAATGGACATAGGAAATGGCATGTCTACTTAACTATAGATACTCCATGAGAGATATAGGGGTCATTTGGAATGTACTAGGGTTGAAACAAGGGGTTAGATAGTTTATCATTTTGGAATGTAGCATATAATTTGGGTTATAAATTATTGAATTCATCTACTCGTTTGTGTTTCCTGTCGTGGAAGGTTGTGTGAACAGTTAAGTAAGGGTATTAGTTATCTATGCGAGAAACCATATTGGGTTTCTTACTTTTTTTAGGTTTCCCTTGGTTATAATTAAGTTAATCTATTGGATGATTTTCTCATTCTTGGTTTTCATTTTATGGGGGTGGTGTAATTAGGTCTCATCATGTAAATGGGTTTTTTAATTGTACAATCGATTGTAAATCGATAACTTAATTGTTCATTTTACATATGGGTATGCATACTGAGATGGAAAAAATTATATTAGATATATGATTGATTGGATCAATTAGAGTGTGAAAACCTGAGTAATATTAATAATGAATAAATTTCATGTCTTATTAATTTTCTTGACTTCATTTTTTGGATTAATATTCACTATAAAAATTTTAAGTATTTTTTCAAGGAAAAAAAGAAATAGTATTATTCTATGAAAATTGTTTTCCGTAAACTATATCGTTTTATTTAATGTTAAATTTATAAATTTTAGAAAATTAATTGGATAAAATGGAATTAATATTTTATATCATCATATAAAATATATATTATGGTGAATTTTTCAATTTTTTAAAAAACATTTATTTATGAGTGAAGAGTGAAAAATTCAAATTTGTGAAAAACTTTCATTTATTTTCATTAAATCTTTTAGTTTAAAAGTCTCATTATAATTTGAATTAGGTTTCAAATTAATATAATATCATTTTTATTGAACATAATAAAAATATTTCTATATTAGTAAATATAATATTTTATTTTGATATAAGTTCGTTTTAGGCTTAAATAATCATTTTTATAAAAAATTATTTTTCATTTCATTTTGTACATATGTATTAAAAGTAATTTATTCTAATTATACAAATTCTACATTGAAAAATGGATTCCATATTTTTAATTAGGGGTTTAAAATTTATTAATTAGTTCAAATTCATTTTTGGTCATTATGAATAATCAACAGGGTAAAAATATATCACCATGGTAAATGGTAAATTAAGATAATTAAGGAAAATAATTTGTGATAAGGTAAAAAATTATATTAAATTTTATTGGGTTATTTTATTTGTAATACTTTAGCCTTATCATATAAATTTTAAATTTTTTAACCACTTTACCACGAGTAAGACATTTATAATATTTAAAACATTATAAAAATTATATTGTGTCACTCCACTCACATATAAAAAAGAACTTCATCTCTTATATGTATCGCATATTTTTAGCACTCTATATAATACATTACATACCAAAATATCTCAAAATAATCCATAACATGCCATAAATTTCACTTTCTTACCATGATATTGACCTAAGAAGTCTTGAGGTGTAATCCAAGGGAGGTTCTCCAAAAAAATATGCATAATTCTTTACCAAGCATTTCATGTCAATTTATTATTCTTCCTACTTAAACTCTTCCTTAAAAAATATTAAATACTAAAAGAAGTATCTTATATATACATAAAATTTATTATCATTATGGTATAACTCTTTTTCATCTCTTTTTTCATTCTATGGGAAATGAAAACATCGATGGTGTATACATGTGGATTACAACCTCCACAAAACAATGTGTTTTATTTTCCATAACCACATCACAATGATGGTTATTATGATGTATTTAATGAATATATACTATATTAATGAAATTATTATGATTCTATTAATATAATATATTACTTACCTTCTTACCTATCCATTCATTGGAAAAATGATAACGTTGCTCTTGTGTATGTGTGGACTACCACCTCTATTAAGTGATTTGATTCATTTTTATTGAACATATTTCATAGATGGTTCTAAAATTTTATTAAGTGTATATAAATTATAATTATTCTATGATTATTATTATTTATATTATGAAACCATAACCCATTTGACCATGGGAAACCCTCCGATTTTGTTTTTGATTATGAGCTAAGCATCCTCAAAACATCTGACAATAATTTAATTGATGTAATAAATATATAACGAAATTTAATATATTAAATAAAAAGGATAATGATAAGGAAATAAACATTAAAATTTTTATAAATAAATTATAAAATTTAAATAGCTTTATATTCAGAATATAAATTATTTATGTGGAGAATCAAACTAGAGGTAGGGGGTTCATCTTTAAAACCATATTTTAAAAGTTTTAATGTTTTTATTATATTTTACACTATATATATTTTCTTTAAAATAAATTGGTATTTTATTTTTATACTAAAATTTATGTTCAAAGTAATTTAAATATATGCTTTAATTTATTTATATTTTTTAAAAAAAAATTACATTTAAATGTTTTCTAAATAGGTTTTCTTTTACATTTTTTTAAAAGTGTGAAAGAAACATTTTTTTAACTTATAAAAACTGAGTAGAATTTTATGTCATCATGACCATAAATATTAAAGAATATTATTCAATATATTTTCGTTTTTTCAAAATCATATCCTATTTCCCATTCTTTTGGGAAATTTTTAAAAGATTTATCAAAGAAAAATTATTTCTATCCTTATTTTTATTTTAATCCCAAAAGCGCTTCTACATATTTGTTAAATGGAATAATTTAGAAATTTCATTATGGAAATGAAAGATTATATTTTTTTTATGTATGTTATAATTTTTTTAAGTTTTTAATTATTATACATGATCTTGATATATAAATCCAATACAATGGGTAATGATTATGTTCTCCGAGGAATTATGTTGGAATTAACCAAGTAGGTTATTCTATTTATAAAAGTTACTATAAGAGTGATGTGAAGATGATGTCCCAAGATACCTATTTTTTTTTCTATGCCTAAAAATTATATTTCATGGAATACTTATAATTTTATAAGGTATACTAATTATTTTATGTTTAATGGATATTTTATGCCCACTTTAAGGGTGAATTTTGTTTTTCAAGAAATAATTTTCACGAGTAGCCATATTTTACAAGAAACAATCATGATTATAATTTTAAATTTATGATTTATTATGTGATATTATGTGAAAATATTTTGGAAATGAATTTTATTTCATCAATATGAAAATGAATACATTATTGAAATATTATTATATAAAAATGTAAAAAATATATTATGTGATTACCTACTTTTCAAAATGGACTAATGGGTTTCTTTCTTTTTGAATCCATTACTGAGTCATTTTTCCTCATTCCAAGTTTTAGAATATTTTTACAATTCCTAATATTGAGTAAACAAATATCGTAGGGAATAAATTTCTACTATGGTGATTCAATATTAAATAATCGAATGTGAATTTAATTAAATTAGAGTTTAAATTTAGGTGTCCTATTTTTTTCCAAAAAAATAGATATTCAGTGTAAGTGTCCAATTCTTTTGTAAGATTTTGGTATGTATGTTTTTTCCTAATTATATAAAACTCTAAACCAAAAATATCTATTATATTTAATAAATTTAAACCATTTTTATAAATCATTTAATTATGAGTTGTTTGATTTATGGGGTGTTATAATGTAGATGATTAAAAAGAAATAGTATTCACTGTAGGAGTGTATTGGTTTTATTGCATGGGTAATCTGTGTAATTTCCTTGTAGTGTTTTTCGAGATTTTAAAAAAAACAATGAATTTGGATGATGTGTTGTTATTTTAGTAGTATATCGACAAATTTATGATCCATTGCTAATAGTTTAAGAAATAATAAGCCTTATCTTGGGTTTGATTATGAGTTTAGAATACCTAACTAGATAAATGTGAATAGTAATATTTAGGAACCCAATATTCATTATCAGTATAAATTAGGAAACATTTTAGTTTTTTTAGTGTGATTGAATGGTTTCTTTAATTAATAAAATTTGTGTCTATCTATTTTGGTGAGTTCTTGGTCACTTTTAGTAAGTATCCAAATCATGCTGTAGAGGAATATAGAATAACTGTAATGATTGAATTTAAATTAAACTTGTGATTATAACATTTCTTAAAAAGGTTCTTTAATGTGTTAAAAAATCATTGTGAGTTTCTTACGAAAATTATTAGGATTTTCCATCAAGTAGAGACATTTGGTAAATAATTTGAAATTTTATAGGCTTTAGAAGATGGATAGTGTAAAGATCCTTTGAATAAGTCGGTAGAGAAAATATAGGTATTTAAATTTTATTTAGTATTATATTTTTTCAACATATATAGAATTTATTTATGGAATAATAATGAATAATGAAAAATTATAGATGTTGCGGTTTGGGAATTTATCATGGATTCATTTGGAAATAGTCACATTAGAAGCATGATTTTGGTAGATTTAAAATATTATTATTATGTCACCTTTAGATAAAACATTGTATTTTTGACATTGGTATGATTGTCTTAGCATGTGATGACATGAGTGTTGATACATATGGTGGGGTAACCCCATGGAATAGTATGAAATTCATAATATTTTTTATAAATGTTTTGAACAATAATTTGTTGATAAAACACCATTGTACACAATAGCTAATAACTAAATGCTATGGTGATTATAAACCACATGATTGGACTTAATGTTTTTTCATTTTATTTAGGTGTTACAAGAATCATTATTGTGGTTTGATTTCATTCGATAGTAATATTTAGAGAACTAATTTTTTTGAGGGTGAGGAGAACATATATGATTACCATAATTGGGGAACAGGGGGTGGAATCTCAATATTCATGTTAGATTTTTGGGTATGAAAATTATAATAGTGTGGAAATTTTTCATAACCATGTTTTAAATAGTTTTTTGATGGATTATTTTGTAATAAGTTTCTTAAGGACAAAAATCATTTAAGAAGGGTATAGTTGTAAGGCCTAAGTTTCAGATAAAAATAAATACGCATGTTTAGTTAGGAAAAAATGTTTGAGAGAAATAATTTGTTGCGGTGAAGAGTCTCATTAAAAATAATATGGTTTTTAGAGGTTTTTGAAGGTTTTTAGAGGTTTTATGAGTCATTAAGTGAAGTTTTAGGTGAATTAAGGTATAAAGGGGTAACATAGGAAAATGAATGGTCATTTACATGGTTTTAGAGACCATTCAAGAAGGACATGTAGCCTGGGTTTTATTGAAATTGGAAATATATGGTCTAGAACATGATCTTAGAGTCCATACAGTCAATCCATTATTTCTTTAAAAAGTGCTCAAAATCCCACTAGATCTCATGCATATTGACACTCATGTAATATTATCCCATGTTAAGAAATTTACAAAGGTTTTTGAAGGATATATACATCTCCAATCCCCATGGATATAAGGTAACCATTTATTTTCTTCTTTTCTTATCATTCTCAATCTCTTCTCATGTTGGTGGTCATATATATGGATTTTGGTGTGTTCCTATTTTCCAATACATAGAAAAAACATCTCAAACTATAGATATTTTGGTCGGGAGGGGGGATGAAACTTAAATATATATTTCTCTCCATGATGGATGGATTATTAATTCTATTTAACATCTATTTGGGTATTTATTTATTTTAATCAAATTAGGCTGTCCTTCAATAATTTTTTGGTATAAAAGTTTCCTTATTTCATTTGATGAAATCAAATCGGACTTATGATGCATGTGATGTAAGAAAATGAATATATAGAAGTTATAAAAGGTAGGTTACTTCTCATTATATATGTTTTGTGGAAAATTAGGATGGATTTCATGCATATTTTATAAATAAATATTTTAACATCTTTAAAATTATTTATAAATGTTATTTAATGTATTGTTATAGGTGGTTTTAAGGTGTTCGGGTTTTAAATAAAATAAAAAATTATTTTTCATGTCCATTATTGTTTTCTAGAAAATGTAAAATTTGTGCGAATTGATTTATTATTTGGTATCATTTTATTTTTATCTATTTATATATATTTGTGATGATTGGTCATTGGTTGAATATTATAGATATTTTATATGGTCTGGTTTTTAGTTTAATAATGGTTTATGGATCTCATAAAAGTGTGGGGGGGGGGGCTCTTCCAGCTAGATGGGGAGTGATTGTGGGCCCCACTTATATATAACGGCCTCGTCAATTTAGACAAGGAGGGATTAATAGTAACACTTCATAGAGGGGTTATCTTTAGTGAAACAATAAAGGGATTTTGGATAGGATTTATCCAAAGGTATAAGGCATGTATTGGGGTTCCTTAAGGTTAGGAGTAGAAATGGATGGCTAAGTTGATTGATATAAAATTAATTATATTATAGAATGTTTTGTTAAAAAAATTATCACATGGACATTTTTTGATTGTGAGGTATATTATTGATTTGATTATATAAATTAAAATGTGTTGAGAATGTTTTTATAAAATTCATATATGCTATTTGGTTTTCACATAGATGAGGTATAGGTGAAGTCATTGAAGAAATTATACTGAGTTGTTTTACATAGACTCGTCATGTGTATCTGATTATGCATGATGATACTATTATTATTGGTTGATTTAAAGGTACTTAAGTTTATGGAATAGTGTCTTGAATTGTAAGATAGCCATTTAAAGTGGATACTAATATAGAGGCATGAGTTAGTTTTATTTTGAGTTATTGATTTGTTTTATTTCTTTATTTATTTCATTGTATTTTAATGAAATTTTTGTTATACATATTGATGTTTATACACATTTACATGCATGATCCCATTAAATTTTTTTATAACACTAAATATTTTATGTTCGTGATTACTTTAAATTTCTTTGTATTATCTATTAAATTGAAAATCATAATAGTCTGATAAGGATGTGGGGTTAATAGAAGGAATTAGTTGGAAATACATAAGGGTGAAGGTGTTAGAGTAATACCAGGTACCTAGTGGTGGGGTAATGGGTATCCAGTGGAATCTAGTTCTGTTTAAAATGATTATAGTTGTGGAATCAATTACTCATTTTCCTTGTATTTTGTGCCCAGTAAAAAAATATAGGTTTCTTTAAAATGTGTATTATGGTCCTTTGAACTTCAAAATTTTACACATTTCAACCTAAAACTAATTATTTTCACTTAATTTTAAGTCCCTATACACTTCTTGGGAGATATCTTTTGTATCTATTCATCCCATTTCAATAAATTATTCATTCCTCATATATATTCATCATTAGGGTGTTATAGGGCCAGTATTTTTAGTGAAACTAAGGTGTAAAAACCTCTCTTCACAAGTTTTTCTCTACGTCTATAGTGGTGACATGAATCCATAACATCCTATTTAACTTAGGTTTTAAAATCAATATTATTCCTTGTTTATATCACTTCATGTGGTAATAAGAACTTATTATTTATTACCTTGAGGTAAGTGGTATTTTTTTAATTCTAATTTCTTTTATTTCAAAAGTATAGGGTTAAATCCCCAATTTTTGTTAACATGGGTTTTTTGTATCTTTAAAGTGGTTTAAAATTTTCTTCCCTTTAAATTTAGATTTAAATTCAAAAAATTAGTCAATAGGTGAATCTGCCTTTTCTCTCATATATTCATATGGATTATGATAGTATCTTCATGGGATAGAGAGAGGGATAAATAAAAAAAATAAATTTTATAAAAACTATTTTTAAAAGTTCTTTCTTAAAAAATTGACAAATGGTCACTCTTCTATTTATATTGAGCATAATACTTTTACTTTCTTTTTTGATTATTCTTATAACAATTTCTGATATGTGGTTCTTGTTATAGGATTACATAAATTTTTATTGTCATTTATGCCATGTATAAAAGCTACCACATATGTTTCTTTTTGTTTATTCAATATATTCACATTATAGTGTACATTGTTGGATATTTTGAGCATTGTTATTTCTGCATATTGAAAATATAGTTAATAAAAGAATTAATAATTTTAGTTTTGGATCGACATGTGTTCACCTGCTATACATGTGGAAATATGTATATATGATCACATCCCTTCCTATATGGAGAGAGTACTCCTATACGTGGAAGGGTATGTACATGTATATGGATGTTTGTGTGTATGTGCATTCCTATATATGAGTATAGAGGTCTCTTATACAATGAGTGATATAGATATTTATATATATACATATATTAGGTATATAATAGAAGTGGATAATCAATTCATTATTCATGGATATTGAACATGGATTAAAGTAGGTTTGGATAGTGTATTGTGTATTTATAATAATATTTCCAAAGCATAACTAGTTTAATTTATCCGTACTTTTATTAATGAACTTCTAATTATTTATTTTTATTATTTCTTATGTTATACTATTGTCACATACACTTGAATTTATAAATGATATATTGGGGTCAAGTGGTGGGCATCAACTGGGTATGATATACTCACACCATATACGTGTCATTTATAAATTCATGTAGACATTATTTTATGTGATCTTGGTAAATGGAAATTAATTTTGAAGGCAGGATGATAAATTTAGAAGTTGAGAGTATTGGTGTTTATAAGAAGTTGATTATTTTCCACTGTGAATATGATACAATGATATCTTAGTTGTTCCTTTTGATGGAATATCACGGATTTACTTATACTTATATCTATTATCGACCCCTTTATTTTAGAAATATGTATTATGATAGAGTTATTTCTTAGTTTTTCTTGGTGATCAGTTTGTAAATCCTTTATTTTTGACTTTTACATATACTTTTAGACACATAGAGGATGTTTAGTATTATTATACATGTTATATAGGTACCCCTTTGGAATAGAGGTTCTCCCATTCATTGGACAAGTCTTTATTTTAAAATTATAAAACATGCATATAAGTCAGGCCAGTTTCCGGTAAGGATTTTTTTTATAACATAATTATAAACCAATGAGGTCAAAATTATTCCCAATGATTTATAATTTTCTATTAGAATTTAATCTATCCTCTAAAAATAAAAAAAAATTATTGAACAATTATGGTGGTTTGGTTCAGTTCAACAAGTGATCTAGACCACATCATTACAAAATGGTGTCAGAGAATTGTTTATGTCAGTGGGATTAAGAGTATCCAAGAGGTTAAATTATCAAGAGTCATTAATTATGCTATAAGTATGTATGGACATCATATTTATGGTGGAATAATGATTTAATAAGGGTATTATAAGTTTATATTTCTCTCATCTTAGCTTAAATGTATTCCTTTTGAGCCTCATGCATCATGAGTAGGCATCTATGGGTAGGATCTTATAAAGAAAACTATATATGTTGGGTGTGTGTGTGTTTAGTATATTATTATAATTATTTATATATTTATAATAATTAAACCTCAACAATAGATATATATTTTATTCCTACATATATATTAGTGATCACTAGATTAATATAAAACATCATATGATAGTTTTTTCATTCTTATTGAAAAGATATTTATGTTCATGTTATGTGTAACTATTAAAAAAAAATCGGTCTATGTTGTGAGTTTTATAAAACATGATTAATATAATAAATGATACAGATGGTTTGTGGTTATTAAAGAAACCCTTTCTATGTTATTCTTAAATTTTCTAATTTTTTAATTACTAGAAGAAGAATATATTGTGATTATATAGGTAAATGTATAATATTATACCTTTTTTTGGTCCACTAGGTCAGATACCCTGAGAGGGGGGTGAATGAGGGTATGAAAAATTAATACGTTTTCCCCTTCAGATCTAGTTTTATTATTAAACAAACCACACTTATCTCTTCCTCTTGTAGAAATATATGCACAGAAATGAAATCATGGATAGGAAACATCGATTTTACTTGGTTCACCCTCACTGGGCTATGTCCAAGGAACATACAACGTTGATGTGTCGATGTACCAAATCCACTAAAGCTCACTTATAATTACAATTTTTGGGCTAGATCACTTCTATGCACAAGCTTACTAACTTTACCAGATTTACGGTTTGTTCACTGCATTCCCAAGGGTCACTCCCTATCTCTTTATCTGGATCACTTCCGGTGGAAAGGATCATCGTCTTCCTCTTATATTCCTTGCTACTCTAGGAAGGGATCCACTCATAGTTAATGGCTTGGTATGTCAATTAATTTTCATGAAAGAATTCATACTCAACTGTAGATAGATGCAATATTGAAGTCCTTTTTCACCCATAGATGAAATCCTCTTTTATGTGTAATGTTAGTTAGAAAAAATTACATTTATTAACAATTTAAGTCCTTTATCAAACCACCTACATCTTCCAAAAATTGTGTAGCACATATGATTCATGAACCATCTATTTTGTGAACTACCTCTTCTTTTTCTACCATGTACCTCCTCTGTGAAACATCTCAGCGAACTGCTTCTACATACCCTTTCCCGAACTGCTTCTCCGTACCACTTGTGCTAATCGCTTCTGCGAACTTCCTCTACTTTTGTACAATTTTTTCTTCCACGGACTTTTTCTTTCTGGGAAAACTTCTTCCTTTGTGGACTATAATTCTCTGAAAACACCCTTTCATGGAATCCTCCTCCAAACCTCTTTCAAACCTGGCTGAATTCCTAGTTCAAAGATGTTTTCTTATTAAAATCACTCTGATTAATGATGGGATTAGTGTTCTTTATATGGGAAAATAGATCCACAAAGTATTCTAATCTGATACTTATCAAATATTCAATGTGGTACAACCCTTACCACATATTGTTCATCTTTCACGAAACACAATCATCCCATGAACATTTTTCCCTACACGGTCTGCATACCGCCTCTCTTCCTTCATGACAGCCAAAATCACCATCTCGTTTTCTCTAATGATAGGTCTTCCAATGTACCACAAGCCTCATGTGAACCACATTCCGTCCCACGAACTGCTGTGAGCTATTCTCCTTCCACGAACCATGAGCCTCCTCATGAACCATTTTTCCTTCCACGAACTGTACTGTATACCTCCTTTACAATCAGAAAACTGTACATTGTGGTCCACATACTATTCAATCCCACACATAAATTTTCTTTTTCCAAAAACCAAACTCCCAATTTTGAGGCCAAAAAATTTGGAAAACACCAGGAAATTGTGCCACCTTAAATACCTACATCAAAAAACATTATCCATACTTATTATCTGTCATATGTCTTTGTCAACAAACACAATCACACCCAAAACATACCGAGAAGACACATTGTGGGGTTTTTTTTCAAAAATATCCCCCATTAGGTTGGTTGATAATTCTTCTAAAATTTATACCTCATTAAATCACATCCCTTATTCTACTAGAATTTACTTCTTGGGATTAAGAAAGCAATAAAGGATATATTCAATACATACTTTAAGCCCAAATGATCCATGTACGACATTAGAAGCAAGAGTATATTGAAAAGTTCATTAATGAATCACTTCATTTCATTCCAAAACCACTCTTCTACTTTCATCATGAACCTCAGCTATTGTGATATATATAATTTGATTGATCACATCTCGAATTTTCAAATTTAATACTCCCCATACATCACTGCTCTCCTTAACAACTTCAACTCCCCATATCTAATTACTCCACCTAGAAACTTCTACCCATGTCTTGATAAAGAAATTTACTCCCTTTTATAGCCACAATTTATCCCCCTCTCTCAATGAACCTAAAGTTTATTCCTTTTAGGTCTAAAACATGGTAAAGAACATAGATTAGAACATTAAGATAAAAACACAGCATACCTCAGGGAGAGGGAGGTTCCTCATCCACACTTTTTCAACTGAAAGGAGTTGACTGAACTCCCACATCCAACTGGTGAATTTAAAATGTTTATTTGGTTAAGGACTTTGTCCGAATATCTGCAACTTGTTGTTCTGTAGACACGTACTCCAACTTCATAGGCCATAGTTCCACCTTTTCTTTGATAAAATGATATTTTATTTCAATACGATTTGTCCTCGTTTGATGGATTGGATTTTTTTCTATGATTTATAGTAGTTGAATTATCATAGTGGATTCTGATCAGAGACTTAACTTCAACCTCAAAATCCTAAAGCTAATGCTTCATCCAAAATAATTGTGTGCATGCTTTAGTGGCAGCAATATACCCATCATCTGTAGTGCTTAATGAAATGCAATATTGTTTCTTTCTTACCCAATAAATACAAAATCCACTAAGATATAAAGAACCTCCAGATGTTTATTTCATGTCATCTACTGAATTAGACCAACATATATCTATATATACAAATAAATCTGGTTGAGATTTGTCCTTATACATCAAACTAAACTGCACAGTGCCCTTGATATATCAAAGAATTATTTTACCACAATCATGTGGATTTCCTTTGGATTAAATTGATACCACACTGCTTAACATGTGGAAAAAACAATATCTGGTCCTGTTGATGTTAAGTGTAATATAATTCCAAAGATCTAGGTTTATTCTATAACATTGACCACATTTCCTTTATCTTCCCAAGACAGTTTCATCTGGGTAGCCACTGTAGTCTTTATCTCCTTGGAATTATCCATTCCAAACAATCTCAAAACATCCTTGGAATATTTATATTGTGAAATAAATGTGACATTATTTCCTTGTGTTACCTGTAAACCAAGGAAACACATCAACTCACCAATCATTCACATTTCAAACTCGGTTTTCATGAATTCAAAAAATTGACTTCATGAGATTCATCTAATCTTCTAAATATTATTTCATAGAAATATAACAACACCATCATCCTTTGATTACTATCATGGTTGAAATATAGATTGTAATAAACTCCACCAAGTAGAAACCTGATCTTTTTCATAAACTGATCTAGCCTTGAATTCTGGGCTCTTTGTGCTTTCTTCAAACCATATAAATCCATAATTAGCCAAAAAAATCGGTTCACAACTTCATGATTGAGAAAATCATTTAACTGCTAAATATAAAATTCTTCTTCCAGAACCCCATTTAAAAATGCAGATTTGATGTCCATATGGAAAACAATGAACTTTCCTTGCACTGCTATAGCCAAGAATAGTTAGATTGTCTCCATCCTTGTAATAGCTAAAAATGTATCATCCACATCGATATCCTATATCTGGGAGTGCCCTTTTCACATTAGTCATGATGTTTTTCAAACCACAACACCATATGCATTCATTTTGTTGCACAATATCATCTTTTTCTGATGACATTATTATCTTTTGGCCTCAAAACAATCTCCCATGTCTGATTCTTCCCGTTCAAGATCTTCATTTATAGCATGAACCCAATTATCATCACCAGCTATTTTATCAAAACATCTAGGATCTACCTGTGATAAATATGATGGTTATTATAGATTTTTCATTTTCCTTGACTGTACTGGCACTTTTTGATCACCAATTATGTTTTTATGGTCAATTTCATCTCTTCTCTTCTATCTTTGTGTAGATACTAAATTGTGGTCATCCTTTTCATTATCTGAATTTTATTCTAAATCATCCTTTAGAACTAGAGAATCCCTTCATCTATTTGTATCTTTGTCACTATCCTCCTTAGACTAATCATGTATTTTCTAAATGTCCTGCTCATTCTCCACTATAGTTACATCATGACTGTAAACTACCTTTCTTATGCTCTTATTGAAGAATTTATATTCTTTTATTTTCATTTATTTTCCAAAAAATATCCCTTCATCTCCACAAGATTTAAATTTATTGTTATTCTCTCTATGGAGAATGAAACACTTACTTCTAAAGACTAAAAATTACTTCAATGATTGATTCTTTCTATACCATAGATTATACAGAGTCTTGTCTTATTTTGGACATAGTAACCCTTTATTTGAAGTGTAGACTTCTGTCATCACTGTTTCTTTCCAAAAGTTCTCTAGAATGTCTTTCTCAATGAGTATTGTTCTAGCCTTATTTTTGAAAATCTGATTTCTTCTCTCAACTACTCTATTCTTCTGTGGAGTTCTTTCTACTGAAACTTGATTCCTTATCCCATACTCCTCGAGATAATCTTCCACTTGTCTTTTTTCAAACTCTATTCCAATATCTGTCATGTTCTACTATATTTTTTGATCTACCATCTTTTCAATACGTAATTGATATCTTGTGAGGCAATTGAACACCTCATACTTGTGGGTAATGGTTGATACCCATGTCATTATGTTGCAATCATTATTGAAGAGAACATAATATCTCCTCCAATCAAGATCTCTTGGTGAAATTGGTCTGTACACTTCAATATGAACCAACTCAAGAAATCTAGTTGAACATTTCTATTTTTCCTTATATGTCCTTCGAATGATCTTCCCTTGTTAGCAGGAATCACGTGTATGTGTACAGTCAAATGATAATCTAGGGAGATCTCAAGAAGCATCATATTTCACCAAATCTTCCATGGTTGTTTGTCTCATGTGGACAAGACATTTATGACACAACTTATTTTATTCTTCCTTGGATAGAAATCACATATCACCTTCTCCACTCATGGGGTAGAGATACCCTTTTTTACACTTTTTGTGCAATAAAACAACACCATATTTTTCTTTGATGACACATAATTTCATTCAAAATATTATAGCATGTCCTGAGTCACACAATTGACATACACATAATAAGTTGTGACTAAGACCTTCAATAACCAAGGCATCTGCACTTCTCATGTCTTCTCCCCCAATATTTTCTTTTTTAGAGTTAGTAATTTTCAACCCTTCATCATTAAAAAATCATATGATACCTTATTTATTGTACCATATCCCTATCAGTAGATCCTCGTTTCCTATCATATGGAAGGGGCATCCAATGTCAACGATCCATATCATAGTGTGGTCTGATGCATTTAATGAAATTTATAAAACCACTACCTACTCAAATATTTTATTTTTGATTCACGTTTTTGAATTCATAGTAGGTATCGATTGAGATTCCTGAAATTCCTCAGAATATGATGGAACAGCTTCATCATATAGATCTGTGAATCGATTTTTCATTCTCAGCTCATTTGATGATACATTTTTCTGCTACTTATAACCAGCCTCAATCTTCTTTGACACGTTCCTCTATATTGTTGATGAGAAATATCTTTCCATGTGTTGGAATCCTCCACACCTAAAATAGTGACCAAAAAATAATGACCTGGAAAATTGAGCTCTTCATGATTTCCTCTTTTGGTCATACTCCCTTTAGAACCTCTTTTCTATAGAACATAAATCTTGTGAGTGTCTAATCTTTCCAAAAAATAGATTCTTTTTTAGGGTACATTCATGTGTGAAAGTACAGCACCATTGATTATACCATGGGTTCTCTGAATCTTGTGATTCTTCTTCATACCCAAATCAATATTCAAACTTAGAGTTGGTTCTTGTGGTTTTTCTTCAACCATTACTAATTTATGTTTTCAATCAAGCACCATACTAACCATATCATTTGAATTTCATTGTTTATTCCATTCTTCTTGATAACCATGATTCACTTTCATCTTTTCTATTAACTACATTATCTATTTTTCCGATGATGTTCTATGAGTCAATAATTTCTATTGATTATTAACACTTCATCGTAGACTGATGACTTCCTATTCAAGTTCATTGATACATTCGATTTGATATTTTCTAATATCAATCAAACTATCAATTTCACTTTTTTGTTATTCAATTTTGAGTTTGAACTCAACCAAATTTTTTGAGATTCCTGGTGTTGAGGAATCTATTTTTAAAATTTTCTTCACTTAGCTTAGATTTATCTTCTTCCTTTTGTTGCATATAGTGTTTGTCATCTTCAAACACTTTTACAGCCTTCATTATTTTGGATCTCCAAACATCTACCTCTTCAAGAGATGTTTTTAATTCATCCTGAATATCAAATCTTCTTTATAATTAATGTTCTTCATTGTCACATCATTCTTATGTTTTATAATTTCTAACAACCACCACCAAATAATCTGCTTCATGATCCATGAAATCCTCCAACTCTTATTCCTTAGACTCTTCTAAACTTTTATCTTCCTTTGAAATCAGATTATTCTTTTTGAATAAATTTTTATTCCCACTTATCCTACCTTTCACATTAACTGAATACTTATTCTGAGAAATAACATCATTATCTTCATCACCATCTTCAAATTTATTACCGCACTTTACAACAAAATATACAATATTTCCGCAGCAGAAGCATGCAAGTAGAAGTTTACCTTTGAACTTCCCTCTTCCTATTTGCTGATTTGAGGAGAGAAATGACATGAAATCATCTAAATTATATTCCCCCTAACTATCTTCAACATGGAGATTCTTCATGGTCTTGAAATCCAGTTATTTTGAATTCCCCTTTTCCACAGCATCATTATCACCGTTTCGCATTTCATATGAAAAAATATTATTGTGCATTGTAAGAACCCGGTTTTAACTTTGAGGTACAGATCTTTCCTTTTCAGTTTGTACTTAATGAAAATGGAGAAAAATAGGTCATGTCCTAGCTACAGTCCTATTACATGACGTAACTAGGAGTTACACACCATGTCTTTTCAAGAACACACCATATAATTTGGTCACATTTTATGTACATCCCAGTACACACCTTGTAATGGTCTGGACAGGATCTATATAGACATAGAATGTAGTTTCCAGTACAAACTGTGTACATTTAATTTTTTTTATTAAATCAAATAGTACAGTCATTTTTGTAAAAATGTACAGAACTCACCCCTCTTTGACAAACAGTGCGCCTAGGCAATCCGAGAAAAGAGTGGCTTACCATTTCGTCATCCAATCTCTGATTCGAACATCATCAGACACGTTGTATTCCCCTCAGTAATCTCTCAATTCCACTTGAGTCATTATTAATAATTTATTCTCTTGACCTAGCTATGAGGCTTGTGCTTTTATGCTCATTTTCTAGATCTACATTACTCTACCTCTAATTAGAGGCTGACAATAGATGAGGAGAGTCGTATGAGTGTGAGGTATGTGTTCTCATTCCTTTTGCTATTTTTCAAGTTGAATATATGTGTTGGAGTGTCGCACGCCCATTTTTAGGGTGTCGCCTTGGATGAATATTGTCTGTTAATATTTCCTACTGTTATTTAGGTAATTGAATAAGGGTTTTAAATCATGTTTATGGAAGTTTACCTTCATTAAGGGCCACCCCATGGGTGTGTTTCCCGTGAATGATCGTCTATGTCCATTTTGCGTAGAATTCCTATGCGGCCTGCCTTAAATTCCCTTATTGGATTGTTTGGAATGAAGTTGATTAAATTCTAATCCATGTAATAGTATAATTTTCATGTGTTTATTTTAAGATGAATTTCCAACATGAGTTGTTGATGTTAAATCCATGTAATAGTTTAATTTACATTTGTTTCCTATTATCTAAAATTATAATGGGGTAAATAGAAATGGGCAATCCATAGCCTCAGGTTAAAAGGAAAGGTTAGGCTCATATAAATATTTCACTTTATACCTTGGGTGAACCATGGCCTCAGTTAAAAGATCATGGATGGGCTCAATGAGGGTATTATCATGACAGGTCGTGAGCGATCCACGGATGGAATGGTCGAGCTCATGGAGACTTTTATTTAAATGTCGAACGGACCTTGAATCCAATGAGGGATTTCAAGGATGGGCTCTATTGGAATCTATTTATATGTAATGAGTTGAAATTTACTTATAATTTTAATATTTAAATGGAATGACTTATTATGTGTCTTCCAATCCAAAGCACAAGCTTGGATTTAGTCTTCACTTACACTTGTTTAGATGGTCTTTTGAGACATCTGTTGTGCTTACTTTTATACGGGGATCATCAGGCTTGGGCTAGATCTAGACACTTATATAATTCAATGTAATTGAATGGAAAATCAACATTAAATGAATATAAATGGAGACCGGTACTTTTAGAACTATTTACCTTTGAGTATTTCTTAGTTTAATACTTTCCCTATTGCACACTACATGTTATATATTTTCACCGATAGATTGGAACAGACCTTTCGTGGTTGCATACTGGGATTTAGTCTCACACCCTATTTGGGTGATCCTTTTTTTCCCAAAAATATTATATTTTTATAGGTGGCGATAATGGAAATTTCCTTTCTGTAAGTACTTGATTGTTATTTATGAGGAGGAGAGTATGAGACCATGATAAGGTTTGTGATGCTTTTGGGTTTCTTTTGTTCCATTTTAACTATTGGTACTCATATTTTTTATTACTATAGTGTAAAATATTTTGTATTTTCTTATAGAACATGTAACATGTAGCATCATCCTTTGTATGCTATGACATCTGGTTATTGTTATTATCATTCTTTTGATATTTATTTCTGGTTTGGTATTACTGTTTATACTATCTATTTATTATTTCCTCTATGAAACACTCTATCAATGAGGGAATAATCTCCACATTACCATCATCTAGGCCCTCACTGCTATTTGTCTACCTCTTGTGTTTATGGAGATCTATTTGAGTCCATGTGGCCAATCAGGCTCAGAGCACTGTTAGGTGGCATCCAGATCCGGGACATTACAAAGTGGTATCAGAGAAATATTTTCTACTTCATCTTAGTATTTGGAGACATTAGACAGAAATAGGAAGGAACTGGAGTTTGGTAATAAATTGTACACAAGATTACCTACCTCACGTATATGGAAAAATTAAATTACCTCAAATTGAATTGTGAATTATGGGTTTTGAGCTATTGTAGTTGATTCAATTTCACTGTTGGGTGATGCATTTGTTTTGTGCTATTATTATTGATAATATTGGGGTTCTATTTTTTTCAACTAGATGAGATGAGGGTATTCCATCTCATGCATCATATAGTCACCTGTTAGCAATCACATTTCATGCATTCCTTTCATGCCATTTAGATATCAAAACGGATTGCATGTTGTTGTGATAGATGGCGTGATAGATATGCATGTTATTGTGATATGCACAATTATATATATATATACATGTTTTTTGGTAGCTGTATTGATTTGTGTTATGGTTTGAATTGGATGGAAACTATGATTTTATCACTAAGGTGTATGGGGCCACTTGAATTAGAATTTTTTGGATCATGTTTCGACCTTAAATTTTTTATATTGTGCTATATATGCATGACAAAACTTGTTTTGTGGGGAGTATTGGCCCTAGAGGATCGTAATATGGTATACCATTGGCTTACTTTTCATAAACGGGAGTTCTGAGGAAGTTTTAGATGTTTACTGCCCGAAAAACCAGACAACGTTTTGTGTGATGCTATGAACACACACCATTTGTTCTTCTGTTCAGGAAGAAAACTTTTCTTAAGTAAAACCCATGTACTATGGATACATGTCATGTGGTAAATGACTATATGTCCGGCTGTGTGAGGAGAAACATGGAATATAACTATTTTTGGACAGTGCACACCGTGTACTTTAGGTACACACTGTGTAGTGTTACACAGGCAGACCCCATGTGGTTCTGGCCAAGTAAAAGTACAAAACCAGGAGGGGAGACTCGATTAAATTCCATGTTCCAGCCAGACATGCCATGTACCTTGGGTGGTTATACACATAGTCTGGTGGATGTACACGACCATGTAGGACCTTCATGTTACCCCCTCTCACAGCTTCTACATGTCATTTACTCCTATTTTCATAACCTTTGAGTGTTTTATTCTCCTGTTTATTTCTTGCATAATTAAACAGAAGTGTGTGTTTGACCTTGTAGATTCATGCCTCCACAAAGACCACTAGATTTACGCTAGGAGAGTAGTAATGATCATATCCCATAGGTGGTAGTCTATGGGCCACAAGTGGATCCTCTAATTGTTCTAGTTGTTGCACTAGCTGTTATATCGGATGCAGGTGCAGATGCATAGTTCTATGAAGGATTTATGAGGTTCAGGCAAACCATTTATGGAGAATTACACCCTATAACGTCTATGGGAGAGTTGACACAAGTGTTCCAGAAGTAGCATCTACCCACGTTTTCAGGGGATGGCGGACCACATGCTGCAAAGTCATGGATAGATTCCATGTTATAGATCTTTGAGAATCGAGAGACACCTCCTGAGTGGAGGGTCAAGCTCACTACATATAAGTCACATGAGTCTTTTAAAATATTGTGGGATGTTATCACATAGACAAAATGTCATCGGTATATGTCTTGAGAATATTTCAAGAATATCTTCTATGATTACTTCTATCTCAAGATGTTGAGGGATGAAAAATTTCGGGTGTTTATGAATTTAAAGTAAGGAGCTTTATTAGATATGGATTACTTGGCCTAATTTACAGAGATCAAGCACTTCACACCTATTCTTATGGGTGATAATTTTTCTAAGTCTAGGTGTTTTAAGGATGGTCTTATGTATGACATCTGATCGTAGGTAAATATCTTCCAGTTGACTATTATATCTATTATAGTGAATTAAGAATATATTACCAAGAATAATATGAGGGAATATGGAGGTGTGATCTAGGGAGGTTCGGCCCCGATATCTCATACTATTTCGACTAGTAGTAGGAAGCATCTTCTGGAGCATTCTTGTAGAGATTCTAGTAGTCAGGGCATATCTTCATGTGGCTATGTGAGGTCCTATTAGTGTGGCAGAATTGGGCATACAAAACCAAATTGTCTAATGGACCAAATCGACTTCCGATATTGTGGAAATTTGGTCCATCTACAACACTTCTATATGAAGTTTACACCAGTACCTAGTGACAGATGACCTACATCGAATCCCCATTCAAGAGCAAGGTCAGCAGCTTCTCACCATTAAAGGAACTAGAATGAATCAGGCCATTCAAGCTGAAGTGGTGGTCATGGTTTTGGTATCCAGACCCCATGTTCTCTGTGACAGTAGGGTGGATTATCTTAGGTGACCCAGGAAGTTTCACAGGACTGAGGTATAGGTTAACCTTATGTAGTGGAACAGATTCAGCAGGAGCAGGATCATGGAACCTCTACTCTCATAAGTACTATTCTCATATCCTATGTTTTAGCTTGTGAACTTTTTTGATACTAGGGATTAACATAGTTTCATATATTTTCATACTGTGGAGAGCCTTGGGATCTGTGTTTTCACTTATGATGATGTTATGAATCTAGACACTCTGTTAGGGATTAGAATGGTATGTGTGAATCAGTGCAAGGAGTTTCCCCTTGAGGTTTGTGGGTGTCACTTCATATGGGACCTCTATGTCTTAGAGATTCCATTCTTTGATGTCATTCACAGAATGGACTGGTCGGTCTCCTTTCAAGCCTATTTCAATTTCTATTTCCATAGGGTTACTTTTACATCACCATAGGGAATATGGTTTCTATACATGGGTAAATGGGGTGTCCATGTGAGCTGAGCTTGACCCGAGCATCATGGATTGGGTTTAATGACATCCCAAATTGAAATTTTATATCTGGATGACCAGAGAACATTTCAAATTGATTTTCCTCTAGTAGTTGATCATTTTAGGGAAATCTTCCCAAATGAATTTTCATTCTTAACTCCAATAATATATGTAGAGTTCACTATTGATCTATTTCGAGGAGCTTCATTAGTATCCATTCCTCCATATAGGATGGCTAAAAAGGAGTTTAAGGAGCTCAAGAGGCCACTAGATGATGTTGAGGCTAAGGGTTTCATCTGACCCATTAATTCTCCATGGTGTTCGCCTATCCTTTTTGCAAAAAATGTGGATGGTAACCTCAAGATTTGTGTGGATTTCCAAGAATTGAACAAGTTGATGGTTAAGAACCGGTATCCTCTTCCATGAATAGCTGATCACTTCGATCATCTCTAAGGATATTAGGTATTCTATAAGATCGATATTCAATCTGTTTATCCTCAAATGTGTGTTAGATCATCATACATTCCTCGTACAGACTTTTGGAGTAGGTGTGGTCTGTATGAGTTTTTTTTCATGTTGTTTGGTCTCAAGAACGCACTTATAGTCTTTATGGAACTGATGAACTGAGTGTTCCATCCTTATCTTGAATCGTTCATTGTGGTTTTACTGGATGATATCTTGGTTTATTCTCACAATCAAAATGACCATTCCAAACATCTTGAGATCATTTTGAGTACACTAAGAGAGAAGATTTTATATTATAATCTCAAAAATTGTCACTTATGGATGGATCAGATTAAAATCCTGGGTCACATCATCTCACAGACAGGAGTATTAGTGGACCCATAGAAAGTGAGATTCGTGGATTCTTGGGAGCAGACCAAGAATGTCTTTGAGGTGTAAGGTTTCTTGGGGTTGGCTGGTTACTACATGAATTTCATATAGGACTTCTCATGATTTGAATAATTATTGACGGGTTTGAATAAAAAGTGTGTGAAGTGCGTTTTGACATATTTCTATAAGATTAACCTTCAGGAATTCAAAGGGTATTGACTTCAACACCGATAATGATTTTTTCAGAGATGGGAAGGAGTTAAGCTGTGTAATGTGATGCACCAGGTATTGGGATAGGATAAGTTCTTATGAAATAGGGTCAAGTCGTTGCGTATGGATCTTGGATGTTAAAGACTCATGAGAGGAATTACCCGGTGCATGATCTCGAGTTAGTTGTAGTTGTTCCTGCTTTACAATGTTGGAGACATTACTTACTGGGGGAGAATGTTTTGGTGTATACGAACCAAAAAAGGATCAAGTAAATATTTACGTAGAGTGATCTAAATCTGAGGTAGTGAAGGTGGGTGGAATACCTTCAGTCCTTCAACTTCATCCTTGACTACATGCCAAGTAAGGGAAATACGGTGGTTGATACTTTGCGTAGGAGGACTTAGATATAGGTAGTGCAGCAAGCCAGTAGTGAGTGGTAGCTTATGGTGTTATTCTCTGAGATGCACTTGTAGGTGCATAACAGCCAAGGAAAATGTTTTATTTCATCATTTGATATTTCCTCTACCCAACTAGATAGAGTGGGGATGAGGAAGCTTTAAGATTATAAAGGACTAGTTCTAGGGGAGTGTTGCAGGTGAGGACCCCTCTCCAGGTTGGACCATAGGTGAGGTTGAAGTTCTATGGTCGCATGGTCGCAAATGGGTTTCACCTGACATGTGTGACGAGATAATGTAGGAATTTCATACCTCTATATATTCATTGCATCCCAACATCACCAAGATGTGTAGGGATTTACACTATCAGTATTGGTGGCCATGTGTGAAAAGGGATGTAGCTGGTTTTGTCATGAGATGTTCCACTTGTCAGCAGGTGAAGGCGGAAGACCAGTGACTAACCATAATTTTACAGTAGTAACCTATTTTGGAGTGTAAATGGTATGATGTCATTATGGATTTTTTAATTAGTTTATTGAGGTCACCTAGAGGTAACGATGTTGTGTGGGTTGTTTTTGACAAGCTTACAAAGGTCACTCATTTCTTACCGATCAAGGAAACTTTCATTGTGGATGATCTTGGAAGGTTGTATATCTGATAGGTGGTACAAATACATGGGGTCCCGCACTCTATCATTTCAGATAGGGACACCCATTTATTCTCATTTCTCGAAGATTTATGAGAGGGTGTTGGGTACATAGGTTCTCCTGATCACAACATAACACCCTCATACTGATAGTCAGTCAGAGCATACGATACAGGTTCTAGAGGAGATGTTGCAAGAATGTGTCTTGGATTTTGGGGGCTCTTGAGAGAATCACATTCCCTAGGTTGAATTGACATTTAATTATAGTTATTAGGAGACGATGTAGATTTTTCCTTTAGAGGATTTATATGGTAGGTCATGTCATTCTCCCTTGTGCACAATGGAGGCAGGTGAGGCAGCTTTACTAGGACTATGTCTCGTTCCGGAGACTTCTGAGAAGGTCTAGTTAATTTAGAAGCAAATAGCTGCTACACAGTATCATCAAAAATCTTATGTTGATCGCCACAGAAGACCTCTAGAGCTCAAGTTAGGGGATTTTGTTTTTTTTTTTTCATGTTTCACTGAGGTTGGGACATCGGAGGATCAAGAGACAAGGTAAGCTTTCACCAAGGTATGTCGGTCTGTATGATATTTTGGAGAGAGTCGAGTCAGTTTCCTATTATTTTTAGTTATCTCAAAGGTACTAAGCCATGAACAACGTCTACCATATATCGCAGTTCCACCGTTATAACTCAAACCCTCTCACCTTTTTCATCATGGGTAGGTTTAGATTCATGTTGATGCATCCTTTGATGAGAATCTGATATGTTTAGTTGATAGGAGCATGGAGGTTCATTGAGGCCAATTATTTCCTCTAGTACCAGTGATATGGAAGCAAGGCCATTTATATGATGAAATCTAGGAACGGGAGGCTTATGTATGTGCCCAGTGCCCAGAGTTATTCTTAGACGAATCTTGTCCACCCTTGGATGGGAAATTTGGGGACGAATCTTTTAAGTGGGGATGTTTTTAAGAAATTGGTTCTTCCGTTGTGGTACAGATATTTCCTTTTCTGTTTGTTCTTAAGTAAATAGAGGAAAAGATGTGAAATCTCGGTTGTAGGACAATTACATGACGTAACGAGGTGTTACACACCATGTCCTTTCCATAACACAACTTGTAATATGGACACATGCCATGTACTTCCTAATACATGCCATGTAATGGTCTGGCCAGGATCTGTGTGGACATGGCGTGTAGTTTCTTATACACACATTGTACTTTTCTTTTTATTTTTTTAAATCAAATAGTAGCAGAATTTTTGTAAAAATGTATAGAAATCACCCCTCTTCGATGAACAACATGCCTAGGAAACCCGAGAATCTAGTGGCCTCATTTTTTTCATCTGATATCTAATTCAAACATTGTTGGATGCATTGGATTCCCATCAGTAAGCTCTCTATTCGTCTTGATTCGTTCTTCATGATTTCTTCTCTAAACCTAGTTATTAAGGTTTGAGATTTTATGCTTGTTTTGTAGATCTACTCTATTCTACCTCGAATTAGAGGCCAAAATTGGATGAGGAGAGTCATAAGAGTACAAGGTAGGTGGTCTCATACCTTTCACTATTTTCATGTTGAATATATGTGTCGGAGTTTCGCACACCCATTTTTATGGTGCCGCCTTGGATGAATTTTGTATATTAATATTTCTTATTGTTATTTAGGTATTTGACTAAGGGATTTAAATAATTTTTAGGGTTGTTTACCTTGGTTAAGGGACACACCATGGGTGTGTTTCCCATGAATGACCTTTTGTGCACATTTTTCCTAGGATGCCTATGAGGATTGCCTTAAATTCCCTTACTGGTCTGTTTAAAATGAAGTTGATTAAATGCTAAGCCATAAAATAGTTTAATTTATATGTGGAGCTTGTGAGATGAATTTCCTAAGTGATTTAATGATGTTAAAGACATGTAATATTTTAATTTACATGTTTTTCTTCTAATCTAAAATGATAAAGGGGTAAATTGAAATGGGTGAGCCATATCCTAAGGTTAAAAGGAAAGGTCGGGTTCGGAAGACTATTTCACCTTATACCTTGGGTTAACCATGGCCTCATTTAAAAGGACATGGACAGACTCAAAGTTGTTATTATCATGAAAAGTCATGACCGATCCCTGAATAGAATGGTCGGGCTCATTGAGGCCATTATTTCAATGTCGAGAGAACCTTTATTTCAATTAGGGATTCCAAAGACAGGATCAATTAGTAGCTGTTTATTTGTCATGAGTTGACATTTACTTATAATTTTAATATTGAAATGGAATGACTTATTATGCTTCTACAATGGAAAATATCGAGCTTGGATTCAACCTTCAATTACACCTGTTTAGATTGTCTTTTGAGACATTTGTTGTGCTTAATTTTATATAAGGATATTCAAGAATAGTCCGGATATTGAGACTTATATAATTCAATGTAATTGAATGATAAAGGAACATGAAATGAATATAAATGAGGACCATTTCTTGTAGGACTGTTTACCGTTGAGTATTTCCTAGTTTATGGCTTTCCCTATTACACATTGAACTGATAGATCATCACAAACCTTGGGTGGTTTTCAACTGGGATTTAGTATCACACTCTGTTTGGGTCATGATTTTGGGCCCAAACTGATTATATTGTTGTAGGTTTCAGTAAGGGAAAGTTCCCTTCTACAGGTACATGATTGCTATTTAGGAGGATGAGAGAATGGGACCCAGGTGAGGATTGTGATGCTTCTGAGTTTATTTTTTTCCTTTTTGTATTATTCATACTTATATTTTTCATTACTCCAGTGTAACCTATTTTGGTTGTTTTAATAGAACATGTAATATTAAATATCATCCTTTGTATGCTATGAAATATTGTTATTTTTATTATCAGTCTTATGATGTTTATTTCTATTATGGTATTACTGCTTCCAATATCTGTTGTTTATTTCCAATGTGTTATACTCTACCAATAAAGGCATAATATCCACATGATCTTCTCCTAGGCCCTCACTCCTAGTTGACAGCCTCTTGAATTTGGGGAGATGTGCTCGATCCCATGTGTCTAACAGGGCTCAGAGCACTGTTAGGTGGCATTCAGACCTGGAACATTTCATGTATGTCATCCAATGTCAGCTCCTTTGGATCTTTATCTTCCAAAAGTGAAACTTTCAGATTAAACTGAGGTGGAATTTTCCTCAAGATATGATACAAAATCTCTATATATTAAATGACTTCTCTAAGACCATGCATGTATTAAACTAAAAAAATTTACCAATCAAATAATGCATCAATAGATTCATTTGGGTTCATTCTCAGATCTTCATACTTGTTCCAAAAAACCTAAATCTTGTCCTCTCTGACCTTTGAATCTCCTTCATAGATATTCAACAGATTTTCCCATATATCATGTGATGTTTTATATGAAATCACCTTCGTATAAATTTCATTTTATAGGAATCCCCCTAAATTACTGATCCCTTTTGCATCAGAATCCAATTCCCTTCTTTCAGCTTCTGATAAAGCACCAATGTTAATACTAGCTAAAATACCATGATTTGATGTGGTAAAGTCATTCATTAATAAAGATAAAAAGTTGTGATTCATATGATTATTTAATAGTTTAAAATTTTTTTCCCTAAAAGATTGTAATCCCTTTGTGATTCACCACCTCCATTTATTCTACTTAGACAAATTCACTAATTTTTACCCTTTCTCTCTGATACTAACTGTTAGGTCCAGAAGGTCAAATACCCTAAGAGGGGGTGAATCAAGATATGACAGATTAAAACTCATGCCAATTCGGATCTTGTTTAATTGTTAAATAAAACACACATCTCTCTTTCCCCTATCTAAATATATGAACATAAATGAAATCATATGTAGGACACAATGATTTTTACGTGGTTCACCCTCACTAGGCTACATCCAAGTAGAATACAACGGTGATTTTCCAATGTAGAAAATCCACAAAAACTATCATAAAATTGTATGGTTCGGGCTATATCACTTCTATGCACATGTACACTTGTTTTACATGATTTAGGGTCTTCTCACTACATACCCAAGGGTCATTCCCTATGAATCATTCTCTAGCTCACTGTCAGTGGAAAGGATCACCATCTTCTTCCTCTGTTGCTCACTGCTCTTGGAAGTGATCCACTCATAGTGTATAGACTTGTAGGTCCCTTCATTTTCAGGAAAGTACACATATTCAACTATAGATAGATGATATGTTGAAGTCCCTTTTTCACACATAGATGAAATCCTATTTTCTGAATACTATTAGTTTTTGGAAAGTACTTTCGCAAACTATTTATGTCCATTAATGAACCACCTACTTCTTCTGTGAACTATATAGCACATATACTTTGTTGAACACCTCTTCCATGAACTTCCTCCACTTTTTCCGCTGTGTACCACCTTGATGTATCATCTCCATGAACTGCTTCTGCGTACCAATTTCGTGAACCGCTTCCATGTACTGCTTCAGCGTACTGCTTCAGCTTACTGCTTCCATGAATCACCTCTACTTCTGAGAAATTTTTTCTTCTGTGGACTACTTCTTCAATGGAACAATTCTTCCTTTTCGGACTACAATTCTCTACAAACACCATTTTTTGGAATCCTCCTCATGAACCTCTTTCAGACTTCGACAAATTCCTGGAGAAAAGATATTTTCTTATGAAAATTTCTCTGCATAATGATGTGATTAGCAGTCCATATATAGGAAAATAGATCTGAAAAATATGCTAATTAATGATTTTCCAAATCATAGATGTGGTGCATACTTGACCTCATACATTTCATCTTCCACGAACTACAATCATCCCACGAACCATTTTCTATATGCAGTCTGTGTACTGCCTCTCTTCCTCCATGGTGACCAAAATCACCATCTTGTTTTCACCAATGATATTCCATCTCGTGTACCACAAGCCTCCTGTGAACTGCATGCCATCCCATAAACCACCTCTACAAACTTTTCACCTTCCTGGAACCATGAGCCTCCCCAAAAACTATTATGTGTGACTCATTTTCAATATGTAAACTATAATTTGTGGATCATGTACTGTTCACTCATACATGTAAATATTCCTTTTCCAAATTCCAAACTCCCAATTTTGAGGCCCAAAAATTTTCCAAACATTTATAAATTATTCTACCTTAAAATTTGGCTTCTGCAAAAACCAATCATACTTATTTTTGATCATCTGGATTTTTCAAAAAAACACAATCACACCCAAAACATACTGAATATACACCTTGAGGAATTTTTTCCAAGCATCCATTAAAAATAAAAAAAATTAAGTACGAAGGTACACATGAGTATGATCCCAATAGGATTACAGTTAACGTATAGGTCCAAGAGGTTATCACTTAATATATTCAAGGTTCTGATAAAATAATATGTTTATGAGGACCTTCATTTGTCAAAATAATGATAGAATATTCCAAAAAATCATTAGTAATTGTTATTTTTGTTAATAAGAAAGGTTTCTATTAATAAGTGAATCTATAATCATTTTTTGAGTGATATGTGAATAGATTATAAATCTTTCTACCCTTAATTTATTAGAAAGAATACATTTACTTATTGTAAATAGAGTGTAGAGGTGATATTTTTACTTAAAGTTATTGCATGAAAAGAATTGAAGCATCAACCTAAACATCAGATGATTGAAGTGATGATTTTTAGATAATTAAAGACATGTGTTGAGATCACTATCTATTATAATTCATATTTTTGGTTCATGAATCTGGATATTGAATAAACATCTTGAGAGTTTTTATTACGTAAATAAGAATTTGGTTGAAGTCTAAGAACTCGTTCAAGGGTCATTCAGCATGGAGACTATTGTAAATAGTTTATAATATCTCTTGAATAAAGGTTTAATGAAATTTGGAAATATTATTATTATTTAAAAAAATATTTCTAGTATTTTAAGATTTTTTAAAGAGGCTTAATATACTATGAAGTGATTCTAAGGGGTTGTAAATATATTTGGTTAGGTTTGGTGTTCAATTCTGTAATTTTGGTATTGAAGGTTTCTTGAAATATTCCTATGTATGTGATATATATGATGTTTTGAGTTGATATAGTGAAAATCAACAATTCCAGTGGATACATAAGAAGGTTGAATAGAAAAATAATATATTCACCTAATAAGTGATAATAATTTTGAAAAGGTAAATATCTTACACAATACATAATATGATTTAGTAAATTATGCGTAGTACGTTTTAGGAAATTGTAATATGTTATTTGGAGTTCTTAGAATATTTTTTAATGGAATTATATTACATATTATGTAAGATGTTTGGTTCTCACATAGGTGATAAGTAAGAATATGAACATCTTGGGTAAGTTATTCTTTCTTATAAAATGTGAGGTTTTGAGAATAATTTGAAAACTCAAATGGGATGACATTTTATAGATATGTATTTAATAAAAATTATGATGATTCTAGAGGGTTTTCATTCAAGATGAGAATGAAGAACAAGACTAAGGAAATTATGAGATAGAAGGGGTATTTGTGCTAGAATGAGATTCTAACACCGTGAATCTTTATTGATATGAACATGAATTCTTCTAGGGATCAAAATTCTCATATATTTTTTGAGGAAAATATAAAAGTGATACTTCTAGATATTATAAGGAAATTAAAATTCTATGTTTCATAAAGGATTAAATAGATATCATTGACTCAGATTTAAATTATAATTGAACTATAGTATCTTATAAACCATTTTAAAATATGAGAATATTTTTCTACCAAAAATTAAGGATTTTCTAGGTTTTAGAAAGTTGGAAACACAATTCATGATATTTGGTGAATATAAAGTAATAGAAGAAATATAATAAAGAGGAGAATTAGTGAATAAGATACAGTAATTTCCTAAGATAATGTTTGTATCAAATGAAGTATAAAGAATATGATACTATAAGGATTGAAGAATGAATCCAATAGAAATTCTAAGTGATAAAACAATATGTGTCAAAAAAGATGAAATAGAAGAAGAATAAAAAGAATCCCTATGATATTCATATATCATTGAAGATGATTAAGAGAGGGATTGATTGAGATTACTAATGTTTTTATCATATATTATATTGATACTCTTTGAATATTGAGTTACAATGACATGATATCAGAGTGATATTGAGTTTATAAACATGTCCAACATGCATTCATTATTACTAATCACATTATGGTTGTTGAAACCCTATTTATTAAGAAAGAAAATCTTGTTTTAGTGATGTCGTGGCATATGAATCAGAAAGAGAATATTAATAAAATAGTTTATTAAAAACTATTAGAGTCTAAAGGTTCCAATATAAAGAAACATCATTTCAGTTGGAATACTAAATGGATTTAAATATATTTAAACTACCATGAGGTAGCATCGAGAAGTGGATAATACCTTCCCAAGGGAAGTGGATGATACTTGACCAACCATTATGTGTTAATTGTTAATAACATTTAATAACTATAATATAATAGTGATAATTTTTTCTTAATGGAATTCAAACATCAAAAGGAGTGTGTTTCCAAATTGAATTTTAACCTTCTAAAAAATATTTTTTATTCCTTTTATAATATGAATTTCATGTGGAGGTGAGTTTTTGGTGAATATAAACCTATCAATAAATATTAACATAGATAGTGGTTTGAGTATCAAGAAGGGTAATTACAATAGAAATTAAAACTTGGTAAAATTTGGGAACACTGATTTCCCACACCCCCTTAATGTCCTTGCACAATCCACAAGTGATTTCAATTAGTATTAAATCTAAATAGGTGTCCTGTGATTGGATATATCATTTTTTTCTATTTTATTTTATCAAATATAAATAAATTTCATGTTTTAAGGGAGTTATGAAGATCCTCAAATAGAAAACATAGTTCCTATCCAATTTGTTGAAAATATGGAGATCTTACACAAAACCTTGAAGAATTAGAATAAGAGGGACTCTAATAAGCTAATAAAATCTTCAAAAATTAACTTGAAGGTTTTAAAAGTTGTAATTATTCATCTAAAATAACTTTTGAGAATGATAATTTTTAATAATCTAGATCATGTTGGCGAGAGTATAAGGGGGATGATTCCATTAAAATAATTTAATACCTCTACTCTAAAGTCAAATATTCTTTTAATAAGGTCTCTATTGAGGTTTAAACCTATGTATTGAGGTATATCAAGGGACTTATTGATGAAAAAATATATGTGGTGTTTGAATTCATTGATATAGAGGAATAATTAACTAAAATTATTTACAATTTTTACACACTCATTTAACATGTTGAAGATAGAGAAGAATATGTTTTATTTTATAATGAGCATCATTTCCTAGTTGAAGAAGAGTTGTAACGAAATTTTAATGAGAAATTTTTGGTTTAAAAACATTGTTGATGATAAGATCCATGCTTTATAAGATTCTGAAAAAGATATTATAAATTCCAAATATGCTTAATTAGATATCAAATCCAAGAAGACTAAAGAATTTGGAATTTATTTAAAAGATTGTAGAACAATATAAAAATCATATTCAAAATTTTAGGAGATATTAGGAAAAAATTGAGACCAATTGAGGATGATAATAATTACCTCAACATGAAGTGTCTTGAAATTGAGGTGAAATTCAGAAATCTAGAATCAACCCAAGTTGGAACTTCCCAAATATATGAGAAGAGTGGTGATTCCAAAAATGGTTTTGAAAGTATTATTACTCAAGTAAAAAATCATTTTTGTGGTGAGAAGAGCTTGGGATAATTCATCATTACATATATATTGATTTCATGGAAGAAGCTAACCCATAAACCAAAAACATTTATGCACTAATATTATTTAGCTTTCTAGTATCATTTCATATAAAAATAAAGGGAAATATAGGTTCAAAAAATAAAAAAGAAATATTTCATTACATATAGGGTGTATGTAAAATATTATTTGACTTCCTCACCCCAATTAAATGATAAGTAATAGGTATAGTGGGCCATAATGCCTCAAGATAGTCTCCCTATATTCCATTAACATATGAACTAGCAACAAGGGAGTATGGTAGTACGATGGGGATACTATACTCCATGTATCTGAGTGAACACGATATAAATAAAGGCAACACAACCAAAAATATAATAAATAAAATAAATAAGATATATTAATGTATCATTATATATAAATATTATTTCATGGTGATACAAAATAAAAAACAATAAATTCATGTATGTAGAACTATATGTTGTACTAGGATAATAAGAAGAGAAAAAATACCCAAAAACTATTAATATTTATCCTCTACTACCATTCTCTAACATAATATATAATTTAGAATCCACAACTGGGCACTTTCCCCTATCCATTATTGTATCTATGAATGTTTTATGGGTCTTAGGGGCAGCCCAGATGAGGTGTGAGTACAATATAGTAGGACATGACTAATGTTGTCTAATTAAAATCTACTCAGTAAATATTAAATATAATAATGTTTATATATAATAATTTAAAGTAGTGTAGTAAATCAAACCATGTCAATCTCAGGCTCCTCATGGGATACTTAGCTGGCCCTACCTACTTCATCCTAAGCCAAATGTCTCTAATCATGTGTACATTTAATTTTCTATGGGGATACGAGGAATGTATCCAAGTAATCCAAGAATATATAACCAAAATGAATCCATGAAACTAGTTTATTCAATCAAATACAACACACATTTTCCAAATCTTGGGAAGACCCATGGCATTCTTTAAGTTTTGTTTTTATGCCAACTCATGGTGATCAATTCATGATGGTTGGTACCTTGGTTTTGATTGGAATCTATCTGATAAAACATCACATTCAAATCATAAAATGTTTTAACAAAACTAAGAAAATATATCCTTTCATTTCAGGGTAGGTCTTGATTTGAATCTAAGGGGATAACCCAAGGTGTTACTTGATCGAGTATATCAATCCAAACCTTGGAGATAATCCCAAGAATTAAAATTATTCTAGAGAATAAAATTAATTTGTGATGTTTAACCATTTAATTCATGACCATAAATGAATTTATGGTGGGTTTACCTTCTATAATTCACATCAATGAATCAGGTGGAATCCTATGGTTTTATTCAAGGCACTCCAAAGAGGTGATCCAATGATTTCTCAAGGCATTCCACAACATGGATGGTGTGATCAAGATACATAATTAGTAATAAATAAAATCCATGGTAATGAGTCATAATTTCCATGTCATATATCTATTTCTAGGATTTGATAAAAATTAAATCACATCCTTAGAATAAGCATCGAAGGTTGTTCATGATATTCCCATGTCATTTAAAAATTTAAATAAACCATTCCAATTTTAATTATATAGAAAAAAAGGTGTTTCGAATATTGAATGTATCCAAGAAACCGTAAAAATATTAACCATTTTTAGACTTCCCAAGACATACCCAAAGGTATATTATAATAGATCTCTTTTTTTAAGTTTCATTCCAACCACACCCTAAGATGTGGTTGGATAACATTAATGTATGGGTGTCATGGATGATGGGATAAAAACCCTATAGGGTGGTTTGGGTTGGGTTTTTTTAACTTCAAATTCTATTTGGGAGCCCCATATTATGCCTAGGTTGGGAAATATTTGAGAAATTAAAGGATTATAAATTTTTGGGTAAATTCCTAGAAATCATGTCATATGGTATGAAGAAATATTTTATAAATAATTTTACTTTTAGGAAAAGAATATAAACCTCCTACATATGGTCCATGGAAGACTCATTGTTTGGTACTAGCCTCGTATTTGAGCTAGAATGGAGGATATTGGAAAACCTAACAAGACACCTAAAAATAGAGAATTTTATCTCACACAGAGTAATGCCAATGAAAATAAAGAAAATAGAGATAATATTTAAGAGGAGTGAAGGCCTTAACTTAATATTTTTGCTACGTTGAATATAAGTAAAAATGCCAAAAATTTGATGGAGATTTCACATCAAGATATGATAGAGAGGTGAGATCCTGAACAAGATACTATAGGACTAAAAATTTGAGAAAAAATCAAGTAAGAGGGATAAAAGAGAGGTTTAAAGGGAAAATGAATAAAATGTAATTCTTTAAAGAACCAGCTATAAGGCCATCAACTAGCCACCTTGTTTCCACGAGCTAGTCGGTGGGACAACAATAGCTTTCTGAAATCCTAGCTCTGGCCCAGAGCCCTTTGGAATGATCCCTCCTTACATAAAACACCTAGAAAAATTCTTTAAGGTATAAAATAAAATAGTTTTACCCACAATTAATTGTTTGTACCTCTTTGAAGAACCCAGAACTTAAAACCTACCCTCCCTAAGAAAACTCATCCCAAAGTTGTACTTATAAGATTTATTGATCTTCTCAGGAGAATATTTCAAGAAATTAAACAAGTATTTTAAACTCTCGTTCCCATAACACCCAAACCATGGGAACCATTCATCCTCTAACAGTATTTATGTTATGGTTGATTAAACAAACTAGATACTCCTAGTAAGAATAATAATCCTCCAATTAAAATTCCTTGGAATCTAGGAAATGAGATGGGTTAGGATAGTAAGGGTAGAGATTAGATATATGGAATTCATCATGAATATCCATGTACCCCTCAAGAAGTGATAAATGATAAGCCATCAATCTAACCCTCTCTAAAATAATGAATTTCCAAAAAAATGTAGGTGTTATATTTCCTTTCCATTGAATTCATCAATGACCCAGTCTAGAAAAAACATGTAAGAATAATCGATCCCCTACCTCATACTTCAGATGTTGAAGATGATGGTCGGTATATGACATTGTCTTAAATAGAGTCATATACTTACGTCTCCTAATCGTTTTCACTTGATCTGATGCCTCCTGAACAATATTGGGTTTCATAAGCATTACCCCCCCTGCCTCTAACCAGTATAAAAGTGAATTGCCTAACCTACCATATAAATCCACATATAGATCCATTTGAATTGTCACATGGATGATAATTTTATAAGTAAACTTAATAATTGGATTTTGTTTCTTCCATAAACCTATAAAATCTAGGATTATTTCAAAAATCATGTCATCCATTTCCTATATAGTCTACTCATACTGGCTGTCATTTTGAGGGTGATAAGATATACTGAAGAGTACCTGTGAACCATGAGAATTGTTTAATGCCTACCAAAATTGTGAGCTCAACCGAGTGTCCCAAACAAATATTATGGGACATTGATTCCCATGAAGGGAAATTATTATTCATATATATAATCTCCTAATCTTTTCCACTAAGAAGCTCACTAGAATAAGAAATAAATGAGTAACCTTCATCAGCATGTCCAAAATCACACATATAGTGTCACTACCTCGGTGTGACATCAATAACCAATCATGAAATCTATGGTGATGTCATCCCATTTCCATTATAGGATGGGTAACAACTATAAAAGTCGTACAGGATGACATTATTCCTCTTTTTTCTATTGATAGGTGGAACACTGAGTAAAAAAGCTTCTTGTTTCCTTCTTCATCCCATGTCACCAGTATTGGCGGTGCCAATCATGATACATTTTTATTATCATGATATGTAATACTCATATACAAGGATGAGATTATCACAAAAATTCCTCCCACATTCCTATAGGAACACATAAATTCCCATGGATATGAAAAATATCACAATCATCAAGAATCCTATTAGGTGATTGATCCTCACCATAAATACTATTCATCAGGGTTATGCCTTTAACATCATAAAGTTTCCACCTCCTTATTTAATTCAAACATTATGGAATGAAATATAAATGCAAGATTATTTTTTCCACTAACATACCTAAACATCGAGATGTATTTTAAAAAAAAATTCATTATCTTCCATTTACTTCAGTTTATAAAACAACTTCATCCTTAGTCATTTAGAGTAAATCATCAGCGGAAACATTACCTTTCATTATAATATATGAAATACTATACTCAAAATACTTAAGATATTGAATCCACTTATACTTCCAAAGGTATAGGTTATACAGAGAAAATCAATAATTGAGGCTCTTATGGTTCGTATCTACCAAGAACTGCTCCCCCATGAGGTATGTCTCTTGTAGGTTCTGGGCGCAGCAGAAGCGCGTTGGTGGGTGTACCCAACTTTAATTTTAGCATTAAAAATTATCAATCCAAGATCCGTCACGATAATAAAAATGCTGGATCTTCTAAATAGAATGAAGAACAAAAAAGAAAGAAGGAGTCCCGAAACCATAGAGAGGATCATCATATATTGGTTATAATTAATTTAATTTAATTGACAAGAATTACCTTGATGGAATTCTTTCTTTGTTGATGTTTCCAGTCACGATATGATGTGATCCATCATTGTGTCATAGAATCCAAGTGTTGGATTCTTCTAGAGGTGATCCACACATGCTCCACATATCTCTGGATGTCGCCAAAGATATATCCATGTGCTAGTGCAGAAGATCCTTTGCTTGTGATGTCCACCTTTGATCGCTTTGATCCGGTAGAGGTGGATCTCTCTCTTTTATCTTGATAGCGTTCTTGGTGGAAAAGGAATTCTCTCTTTGCTTGAGAGGTTTTCCTAATCTTTTTGTGCACAACCACCACAAAATGGCTAGGAAAATGAGAAATATATAATTGGGATTTTTAATTATGTAGAATAATAAAATGAATTAATTACCCGAAAGAATTTATTAATTTCATTTAATTCTTAATAATACCACATGTCTAATAATAATAGTTGACTATTATTATTATTTGACATGCACCCAGCGAATTAAACCTAATATAAATTGATTAATTAAATAATATTATTTCTCATAAATTCCCAGAAAAAATACACGGTGTGTATATTTAATATACACAGCGTGTACTTTTATTACTCTATTTTTCTTTATTTCCTCCACCTCATTTATTAGACCTTGAATAATGGCTATTTATTTCTAAAATAAATATCACTGCCTTACTGACAAATTAATATATTATTTCTCCCACAATATATTCTCTCGAATAACTAATTTCAAAATAAATGCGATCAAGCATCTATAAATAATTATAAAACCACAATCGATAATAATCTTTAGATAACTTGTTAAATTTATATTTAACTAAGATAATTGGTCAAACTTAGTGTGTTACCCTCTAGTCCTCTTTCTCAGTGGCATTAGGCAAAGCCTACCTGAAGTCCAAGGTTAGCATCTAGCAACACGCAAAGGCACCCATAGAGAAAGAAGTTAACTCCACAATGATGTGTCACCTCCTACGAACGTTTACCATGTAATTTGATCCATTTGTCTCGATGTCTCGAATCAAGATGGTTTCATGCTAGTACCATTAACCCATGTGCTCGATTATTCATTCCTTGACATCCCATAATTGAACTCTCCCATTCCTTACCATGGCCATGGAATTATTTAGGCTATATCAATTCCATCGAAAGGCCTGAGACATTTACTTCTGTTATGGAACAGAAGGGACAAATCCTTTCTCTCATTATCTATTAATTCAGTATCACTCGTGATGCACCCAACGTATTCTACCTCACTGAAAACAGTGTGTCATAAAAATTTTCATCAATACATCTAATTTCATGAGTTGTAATACCCATTAATAATAATCTTAAAGTCTAAGGACCAATACACATGTCTGCATATAAGAACATCCAATGACACTATGATTGTGGATTTCCTACGGACAGGTCTCTTTTTCATAATATCCTCCTAGATATTACCAAGGGAACACACCATTAGAAGGTGACTCTATGTTTTATGAGTCCTTGCCCCTAATGGCATGTATTATTTTTGTCCCTCATGTAACATCATCCGGACATAGAACATATATTCAAAAATAGTGTTATGGAACTTCTGAGTTCTCATCATAGCACAGATCTGCTATGACCCTTTAATGTAATAGCTATCCCTAAGACATTATCACATGCATTTTCACAAACAATAACAATCATGATGTGATAAGGTATTTATTAATGAATTAAGTACAAAGTAGTTGGTTATAGGCCACCAACTCCAATAGACTCCCACTTGGACAAGAGCCAACCAGTAAAAAACTTTAACCCACTAGTTCTCACATGATATTCATGATTCTACTGAGATAGGAAATTAGTCATGGGGTCTACCATGTTCACTTCTGTGGACACTCTTCTCCCTACAAATTCACCCCTTTGATAGAAATACCTCAAGAGCTGATACTTTCAGAGTATGTTCTTTGTCCGTTGATGAGACCTTGGTTCTTCTGCAAGAGCTACCGCTACAGTATTATCACAATACAACATGATAGGATATTTACTGTTAGGAACCACATCAAGATCCTGGACAAAGTTATGAATCTAGACGGATTCCTTCGCTGCATCATAAGCCACTATATATTCGGACTCTGCTGTAGAATCGGCGACAAATGGCAGCTTTGAACTCTTCCAGCTCACAGCTCATCCATTGAGACAGAAAACATATCCGGATTGTGACTTCAGATCATTCTGATCTATCTGATAACCATCATCAGCATACCCTCTGATGAAAATCTCCTCATATCCTCCATACACCAAGAACATATCCTTAGTTCTTCTTAGATACTTAAGGATTGTCTTAACAGCTGTCCAATGTTGTTCTCTTGGATCTTCCTGATATCTTCCTACCATGATTAGAACATAGGAAACATCAAGCATGGTACATAACATGGCATAAATGATGGATCCTATGGCCGAAGTGTATGGGATCTTACTCATTCTATCTTTCTCTTGCTATGTCTAAGGACACATTTTCTTAGAAAGATGTAGGCCATGTGACACTGGAACCAATCCCCTCTTGGATTGTTCCATACTAAATCTATTTAGTATATGGTCAATTTATGTACCCTAACTTAGTCCAAGTAACCTCTTTGATCTATCACGAATGATCTTGATCCCTAGAAAGTATTATGCTTCACCCAAGTCCTTCAGGGAGAAACACTTGTTCAACCAGTCCATAACTAATTGTAAGACTGGTACATCGTTTACAATAAGCAATATGTAATCAACATATAATACAAAGATAACAATTGAATTCCCATTAAACTTCTTATAAACACATGGCTCACATTCGTTCTTAATGAAACCAAATTCCTTTATGCCTTCATCAAATCAAATGTTCCATAGCCTGGATGCTTTATTTAATGCATAAATGGATTTATGCTACTTGAAAACCCATCTGGCTTTACTAGGTGTCACAAAACCTTACAGTTGTGTCATATTGACATCTTCCTAAAGGTTCCCGTTATGGAATACTATTTTGACATCCATTTTCCAAATCTTGTAGTCATGGTAAGCTGCTATGGAAAGTCTGATCCTTATGGAAAAATCACTTGATTAGTTTGTATGATTTAAAAACAATGTAGAAACTATTTGTTTTCCCTTGTCTACCTAGAGAATATTTCACAGTTAGTCACATGGTTTGACAACCAATGCACCAACTGTACAATTTGAATCTATCCAAAAATGACACCGTCACACAAGGTTTCCTATTCAAGACGTACAGTTTCCCCTAACCATGCACAGACTGTGTGCCACCTACTACAAAGGACAAATTTTTCATTTTTCTCAAGAAACTCAAGGAAAAATCAAAGGAAAAATGATAGAACAAAAATAAATAGAAAAATACCTCAAAATGAATCATGGGTGTGACAATTATCCCCACTATGAAAAATTTCCACCCCTATAAAGTCATTCAAAATCTTGATCATAGAATAAAAATGGGTACCCTTACTGAACCCACTACTTCCACTCCCCAGTCATTTGATCATCATTGTTGTGTTGTCAAAAAACTCAGACCAGCGGAATGGGCTTCCCACAATGGACTTTGTCTTGGGAATCTACAATCTACACTGGTCACTCAAACACTGAAAAATTAGGCTCTATTTCAAACTCTTCCCAATTCAATAAATGAGAGAGATCTAGTTCATACATTTCAATTGGGAGACTTGGAACACACCATGTATTGATATCAATTGAAAAGGAAAATATAACTTATATGTCAGCTTTCCAACCCGCTTGGCTTCTCTGATCAGTATAAGATTTATAGTGACTCTAAGCTGTCAAAACCCACTATCTAATAAACTTGAATTTCTTAGAATTATCCTACACTAATATCGGTCCCAATAGTGAGGTCTCACCCACCTTAGCCCAACACCAAGGTGACTGACATGGACAAACATATAGAGCCTCAAAGGGAGCCATTCAAATTAAGGATTTGTAGCTACTGTTATATGAAAAAACAACCTATCCCAGAGGGATATACCACAAATCACTGAATTCCAAAACACATTATCAGAGCATGTCTTCCAAGATTGGATTCACTCACTCCATCTAACCATCTTTTGAGGATGGTATGTTGTGCCCAAATTGACCTGTGACCCTATTTCCTTCTGAAGGCATTACCAAAACTCAGAAGTGAAATAGTGGTCCCTGTCAGAAACAATTACCAATGTAACACCATGAAGTCTCTCCACCTCCTGAATATAGAATCATACCAACTCATCCACATTATTCTAATCTTTGATAGGAATTATGTGGGAAGATTTGGCTATATGGTGGATCACTACCCATATATAATTCTTCCACTGGGGTATATAAGGCATATTGATAATGAATTACATGGTGATCTCACCACATTTCTAAGTAGAAATTGGTAAAGGATAAAAAAAATCAGAGGGCCTTTGGTTCTCCACTTTCTCCTACTGACATGTACAACACTGCGAGATGAAATTAGCTATATCATACCTCATACCTGGACACTAAAACTACTAACGAACATCACAATACATCTTGGTTGCAATAAGATGAACGACCAAAAAAGATTGGGGGATATCCTACATCACCACCTATCTCAATGAAAATGGCACCATAGAGCAGACCCCGAAGCACAAGATACCCTAGGGAGACAATGCCAAACAACAAGGTGTCTCCCCACCATGAAGAAACGATATTGACTTTTTTCACAACCCATATCTAGTATACACCTTCTGAATCAGCTCTAGAAGGGAAGGAGTCAACCGAACACTAGCCAAGAATGTGCCTCCACTAGGCTCCTTCGTCTCTAAATGCAACTGGGAAAAAATACTCATCAATGTACACTCATCACTGGACTCCCTCAAAGATTTCACAGACACTTTTCGGCTCAAGGAATCTACCACAACATTCCCTTTTCTTTTGGGTATAAACTATATTGAATTCACACCCCTACATTTACTCCACCCAATAGCGCTGCCTCAAGTTCAAATACTTCTGAGAGATAATGTAGGGTAAAATCTTATGATCATAGTAAACCACAAATTTCTCCCCATATAGATATTGGTTACATGTCATAAAAGTGTGAATAAACCATTCTAACTTCATTTAATGGCTCTAATAGTTATTTTTATGTGATCGGAGTTGGTGAGAACCATCAGCCACCGCATGGTCATTCTGCATAAGCACACACCCAATAACTATACCTGGGGCGTCACGGTAAACCACATATCCCTTTCTAGATTCCCTAAGCATCAAAACATGGGTTGAATTGAACATCCATCTTATCTCCTTGGAGGATGCCTAAAACTATAGGCTCCATTCAAAATTTACCCCTTACTAGGTAAGAGAGGTAAAGGGTGAAGCCAGTCTAGAGAAATCTCAAATAAAAGGCCTATAATAAGCTACCAGACCTAAAAATACCATGATTTTAAAAATATTCTCCAGATACTCCCATGACATTACAACACTAATCTTTTCAGGGTCTACTAAAAATCCTTTCTCTAATAAAACATGGCCTAGAAATATTACCCCTTTATTCTAGAAGGTACACTTTGAATGTTTGGTATAATGGAAATGGTCCCGAAGAGTTCCCAATTCAATCCACAAATTCTGCTCATGTTCCTCCTCAGATCCTGAATAGACTAGGATGTCATCCATGAATACCACAACAAGGTAATCGTTGTAATGTTGGAACACCATATTCATATGTTCCATGAAGACCACTATAGAATATGTCAAACATAAAGTCATGACCAAGTACTCAAAATGGTCGTACTATTTTGGAAAGACTTTGTCGGGACATACATATCTTTCGCCCAAACTTGTTGGTAACCCAAATGAAAATCAATCTTAGAGAACCACCATTTCCCTTTAATATGATCAAATAAGTCACCAATTCAGACCAAAGGATATATGTTCTTAATGGTTACTTTTTTTCGTATTTCAGTAATCAATACACAACCTGAGAGATCTATCATCCTTCTTTAGGTGGCCCAAGGAGAGATGCTCGGAGGAATGAATCCTTTAGATTACAATTCGTCTGGCTATATATTTAATTCATTCAACATGGGAGGGTTTATATGATACGAGGTAAGTGATATCAGTATTGTTCATGGTTCTAGGTCTATAGAGAACTCCACATTCAATACCGTAAAACTAGGCAAGGGAAGCCCCACCTTTTATTAGTGTAAAGAAAAAAGGGATGATAAAGGTAATTCTTTATCAACGCTAATTAAAAGCACTGATAAAGGATCTATTTATCAACGCTAAAATTTTAGCACTGATAAAACTTTAGTCCCATTTTATAAAATGGGGTGCACAATTCCCTCTTTTTATCACGCCTTCTAGCACTCACAGAACTATACCCCTATGAACCCCCCTATCTTCTCTTTGTTGGACCTTCACCGCTAGCCCAACTCCGTCGCGAACACTACTCCTTTCCTCCCCCTCGAACCCCTTCAATGGATCCTCCTCCCCACGAACCCTACTTATCCCCCCCACTAAACCCTACTCCCCGAGAACCCTACTCCTCTATTTTTTAATGGTTGGCGGCTCCTTCTGTGCACCTCCACCTCTGGCGGTCATGCCTTCCCCTCCCGACGTTGCACAAAAGGATCCCTGACCACACAACTCTAATTCTCTCCCTCCATCTCGTGTGAGATCTACTCAAGTTAAGTCTCCCAATTCTGATTTTAGATTTATCTTTTACATAGGGTAGGGTTCCGTTGAAAGGATTTAATCTTGTGAGTTAGCGTTTAATCTTATTGTTTTTTGGTGAATCTCTCCTCGATAGGTTTTTTTTGTGGTGCGGTTGAGGTGCGATCGGGGTTCCACATTGGATTTTAGCAATTTCTTCACCTAATGTCAGTGGTTCCATGCCCTAAAATTTCTTGATGTATTTAATATGATTTTTTTTCAATTATTCTTGTTATATAAATTAATTTTGTGGTGTGAATTGTGTTTTCGAAGCATTTTGCATGCCTATGTGTTTGAAATGATATTTAATAAATGTAATGGTTATGTTGTGTGTGTGTTGTAATTTAATACTTCTTATAAAGGGTATTATGGGTTGGTCGAAAGGTGTGAAATATATTTTCAAAGGCAATAGAGGTGCGAATGGGTTTGGGTGTAGGTTTTAAAAAAGGAAACATAATAATTTAGCATGTTTGGCATGTTGTGAATTTTTATATATGAGTTATAAGTTACTCAAATTATGAAAGGCATGTTTTGAAATTATTTTTGGTTTATGTTTGATTTTGAAAGGGGGCTTGACCCATGATGTTGGTTTATTAACTGTATGCTCTTCTTGTGTTTCATAAAAATGGAATTTTTCAAATGTGTGGGTAATGGAAAATATATTTGAAATGGGTTTTGGTGTGATTAAATAAATAAAATGGTTTGTTTTATGTAAAATGGAGATTTCCTTGAAATTATAGGCATTGAGTTGTGGAGGAGTAGGGTTCATGGATCCTTCTTTGGATTGTTTCATATTTCAATGAGAAAGGAATATTATTTAAATGATTTTTTGGAAATGTTTTTATGGTGTGATTAATTTTTAATTTATATTAACTGAGGATTTATGAAGTTTGAACTGGAATGGAATTATATTCTATTACTTCTGGTAAATGTCTAGATTACATTTTATATAGTGTATCTTTTAAATCTTGTTTGTCCCTCTGCATTTACCCTTGAACAATTCACCCCTTTGTGAAGGATGTTTTATCACTATTTGATACTTTTAACCCCTTCATGTGTGAAATTTTTAACACTAAGAGATTTTTTTATCCCATTGTATGGGAATGTGATTTTTTATACAATGGATTTAAGGCGTGTCTGTGGATATTAGTTACAAGTTTGGGGAAGTTGAGGGAGAGTTATTGCATATCCTTTAGATGTTCATGATATAATTTATGTTCACTAACCTCAATTTTCTATTTCTTATATTAATTTGGGTAAAAAAACCTATGATATTCCATAGTAATTTTAGATAAACCTATTTTATTTGTCTCCCCTGCAAACCCCTTTTTGTTTGCAAATGTATCTACTATATTAGTTTTCTCATCAAAATTATATCCTTGTTTTAATTTTATTTGAGTTTGGTCACTAGTTTTGGGTTGTTTAATGTGATTATTTTATTATGAATGAGGTGGCTAGTATGGGTGGTTAAAAGGATGTTTAATGTTTTGCTCCAAGGGTGGTTGGTGCTAAAAATATTCGTAAGGGGACTAGAAAGTGTGTTGATTTTGATGGGGGTCTATCCTGGTTCTGTTGACTTCAAAATCTTCATTGGAAATGGTTAGGCTCTATTAATATCTATTTTTATAAAGAATTGGTTCTCTTATACTATATTTTGATGTCTTTTTTTGTTTCTTTGAATCATAAATAATAACATTTGAGATTCAAATAGTATGGATATAAATAATGATTGGATGGATGCTAATTGTTTGACAATGGAGTATGAGAACGAATTAAAAGAGTTTATGAAGTTTTCAAAAGATCAAGAAAAGGATCCTTCTCAAATCCTTTTTCCATGTTTACATTGTTCTTATTCTAGACTAATTAATCTAGAGGAGTTGTAAGAACATTTTATATGTCACATAATTCATCAGAGTTATAAATGTCGGAATAAACATGGAGAAAAAGAGAATGTAGCTATTGGATGGGATAAAACTGTGTTTTATGGATCATTAGATATGATTAAAAATAAGAATAATAAAGAAAACTTTATGGAGGATGTGATTAGTAATGTCAATGATGATGAAGATCATATTGAGGAAATGAAAAGGACAATTAAAGATAAACTCCATAATTTCTCGAAATTGTTTGAGAGGTAAAAGAGTTGTGCAAAGATGACATTGTATATTGGATGAACTAAATATACCGCATTTTCAGCTGTACTGCAATTGTATAAATTGAAAGCAGGCAATAGATGGAGTGATTTTAGTTTTATGGAACTACTTTCTCTCTTGAATGACAAGATCCCAGATGATAATGAGCTCCCAAGACGGACATATGAAGCTAAATGAATGCAATGATCGATGGGTATGATGTCTGATGGAATAAATGCCTTCCCAAAAAATTGTATATTGTTTTTCAAGGAGAACAAATCACTTACAGAATGCCCGAAGTGTGGTGCTTCTTGATACAACACAGATGAACCCATTCCTACGAATGTTTTATGGTACTTTCCAATCATTCCAGGATTTAAGCTTCTATATGGAAGTGAAGAAAATGTAAGACAATTGTCATGGAATACAGATAAAAGAAATTGAGATGGGAAATTACATCACCTAAATGAATCTCCTCAATGGAAGAGAATTGATCATGAGTGTCCCAAATTTGGAAATGAGCCAAAAAACCTTCATCTTGCGTTATATACAGATGGAGTGAATCCTTTTTGTTTTCAAACTAGCACTCACAGTACATAGCCTGTTATGTTGGTAAATTATAACTTTCCACCCTAGTTATGCATGAAAAGAAAATTCATCATGTTATATATGCTTATATCCAGACCAAAAAAAACCAGGTAATGATATTGATGTTTATTTTGATCCTTCGATCGATGATTTAATGTTATTGTGGGAGTCATGTGTAATGTTGTATAATTATTATAAAAATGAATACTTCATGTTAAGAGAGATGTTGTATGGGATGGGAAACTATTTCCCTGCTTATAGAAATTTTTCATGCAATAGCATTAAAGGAACTCAAGGGTGTCCCATGTGCAAAGAAGATACAGAATCAATTAGCTTGAAACATTCATAGAAATCTTTGTTTCTAGGACATCATAGATTTCTACCCCATCATCATAAGTACCGATCTTGGATGACAACATTCAATAGATGTTTAGAACAATGCATAACACTGCCTCTACTAAGAGGTGATCATCTGTTTGAGAAAGTAAAATATGTGAACACTATTTTTGGGAAACCATTTTCAAAAAACCTTATGAAAATTGGTTTGAAAAATAGATCATTTTTTTTGAATTACCATACTGGAATTTTTTGTATGTTAGACATTTTATTAATGTCATGTATGTGGAAACAAATGTATATAACAGTGTTATCGGAACGTTGGTAAATTCCCCTGGAAAAAAAGGAAGGAATTAAGGCAAGGATGGACAAGGTTGAAATGAGAATACGAGAAGAGTTGTCTCCCGTGACGGGTGAAAATCAAATGTTTCTTCCTTCAGCTGCTTACACTCTTTCCAGGGAGGAGAGATACCAGTTTTGAAACTTCTTCAATGATGTAAAGGTTCAAGAGGTGTATTCATAAAATATCAAGAAAATTTTTTCAATGAATGATTTGAAGTTAAAAGGTTTTAAATCGCATGAATTCCAAGTTTTGATGCAAGATTTAATTCCTATAGATTTATGTAGCATTTTTTCCAATAATGTTCATCATACGTTAACTAAACTTTGTTTCTTTTTCAAATCTATATGCAACAAAGTTTTAGACCTGGCGAAATTACCAGTTAGGGAAAGAGAAATTTTCATTATATTATGTGAATTAAAAATTTTCTTCCCACCAACATTATTTGATATGATGGTTTATTTGATGGTTCACTTGGTGAGAGAGATTCTACATTGTAGTCATGTGCACTATAGGTGGATGTAACCTATTGAACGGTATATAAATATTTTGAAAGGGTATGTGTTAAATCAAATTCGGCCAGAGGGTTGTATTGTGGAGTGATATATTGTTGAGGAAGCCATTGAATTCTATACCGAATACCTATATGATGTGGAAATCATTTTTCTCCTGAAATCTTGTCACACTGGGTGCGTTGAGGGTAAGGTAATTTCTAGAATAGATGTTGTGACAATCAATATTTCATATTGGTGGAATTCCCACCTTTATGTATTTCATAATAGCTGGTAGGTTGCTCCATATATTGAAACCCACAAAGAAATTCTTAGGCAGTTGAATCCATCAAGGGCAGAAAAATGTATATCAAACACACATAATCACCCATTTATAGGATGGTTTTAGGACCGTATTTTTAAGGACTTAGATGAAAATCCGAATTCAATTTCAGAATGACTTTGATGGATAGACTCTGGACCAAGTGTGTATGTATTATCTTACAATGGTTATGTAATTAATGGTTATACATTCTATACAGATTAACATGATGAATATAGTACCATGTAAAATAGTGTAGTTACACTTGTGGTTGAAGATATTCATGTTTCCGGTAGTACGAAAAGAAATCCAATTTATGCGAATATGTCATAATTTGGAATTATCAAACAAATAAGAGATCTTGATTATACGACATTCCAACTGCATATTTTTCAATGAAAATGGGTTGATAACAAAAGTGGTGTTAAAATAGATGAATTGGGATTTTTGAATGTTTATTTTAGTAGATAAGGGTACAAAGACGAACAATTTGTAATGGAATCACAAGCGGTACTAGTATTTTATGTTCCAAATCCCGTAAACCGAAAGTGGTCGATTGTTCTATTATCGTCCAAAACTACTTAAGGGTCTGATGAAAATTCAATTGAGTATGATTCTTTCAGTGGTACGTCACAATAATTTCGCAATGATCCCAATGTAGATGATGTTTTGTATGTTATAGGGTACCACAATGAAGGTATATGGATAATCGACAGAGGTGTAAAATCCCTTCAGCCTTTGAAAAAAATAAAGAGAGTTCAATAAACAAGATAGATTTTGTTTGTAATATAGATCTTGTTATCTCATGTTATTATCTTATCATTACTGAATTTATGTAATATAAATTAACTGTTCAACCACATTTGCAGATAATGACTTCTATATGTTTTGGTGCTCCTAACCTCGAGGCTAAACAAGTCTCTCAAGCTGTTTCTACTGCTGCTGCTCACAGTGTAGAGCAACAATGAGTTTCTGAACCTTTTGATTCTGTTAGTGTTGAGGTCCAACAACCATCAGCACATGTCGTTGCTACCATTTCAGATGAACATATTGATGATGTTGATATCGATGAAATGGTCTTGGATGAAGGACTGAAGTCACAAAAAACACAGGTGCATCGTAGTTTGACGGTGTTAGAAAATGTTCTTAAGGTGAAAAGCAAAGGCATCAAATTTGATATCGGATGGAATGAACGAGTCAAACATGTGAATCCCAACAAGTCTATGTTTAGTAGTTACATTGGAATTGTCACTCGACAACGCGTTCCGATTGACATAGATTTATGGAACCATGCTGTGTTTGGGCTGAATGCTGTGATCTAGGAATAAATTATGGTAATATTATGATATTATTTCTTTAATTTACTAGAAAATAAAATAATGAAATAGTGTATTACTCTTCTCAATCCCTTGAATAGTATATTTTTATAGTAGATGATTCACAAAATAATTAATTACTAAGGTTTTCATTAATGATTCATCGAGGTTTTTACACTATTATAACAAAATGTCACCTGAAAGATTCCAACGGTAAAATAAACCCACACCCACTCCTTGTCTACACTCACCTGATATCCCAAGAATCATGGGATGAATTTATTGGCTGACGTGGGGATGAGAAGTTTCAGTTACGTTGTGGTTGATAATACGTTGTTTGAGGATACATGTATTCATCACTTTTATTGTCAATATTTCATTTATGAAACAGCAACTCAGTACTAAAAATAAAGAGCGTGCATCAAAACAAACATACCCTTATCGTAAATATAACGACCCATACTTTACATACATTGTTATTACATCATAATTGAAGCACACTTATTACAACATATAACAAAACCAGGAAAGGACCGTATAGGTATAGAGTCTTTAGAAACTGGGAAATATAAACAACTGGTTCATAAAGAATCTACTTTGCCTCTCATTTATTTCATCATATCTAGAGTCCCTTTTGGAATATCCTACTTAATAACCTTCTTCCTGACCTGGGGAAATAAAACATAAAAAAGGGTGAGCTCAAATGCTCAGTAAGGGTAAACAAAATAAATATCAATCACATCATATACAGAAAAACATAACTTTTGGTAATCTTAACCTGCAAAAGAGATCATAATTTCATAACATGGGATAAATCATAGTAGTGAAATGTAATCCCAATAATCGTAACTTAAATCATGAAACTTTGTGGCATACACACATAATCATAGATAATCATTTCTTATTAGTCAAGACTCATTGCCAAGACTATCTTAGTGGACAAAGTCCATTTCTGAACCGAGTTCACTCCTCGTTTCAGTCCTGTTTCACTGAACCGGTTTAACCTACCATTCCAGCCATGTCTATCTCATAAGATATAAAATCTTTACCCAATGCATTGGAGGGAGATATAGGTCCCAACCATCTCATAATGATACCATTCTTATGTGTGCCACAAAATCATAAATCATACATCATTGCATAACCCATGTAATAAAAATGGGATTTCTTAAACAACATGACATCATAAAACAATTCATATAAGACAAAAGAATTCATAAAAATAATTCCATCACAACATAATCAAATCAATATATTAACAGGGATAGAAAAAGACCCCTATATTATCTTAGATGGAAAATAATTTTGATAAAACACTTGAACTCCATTCTTCAGGAAAATATCCTTTCTACTTCAAATACATTTTCCTTTTTTAACATGTCATACAATTTTAAACTAAAAAAAGTTGATTAAAAATAAACTTGAAAACTTGTAAAGGAATCTTCTTGGAAATAATTTTTTAAAAATCCATTCATGCCGTATAAGTTAAAAAAACATTCTTCTTGTACTTTTGTCGGAAAAGTAAAAAAGTAACTCGTACGAAAAACGACAAAATATTCCTTTCATATATTTTACTAAAAACCCACCGAAAGGTAAAATTGGATTTAAAAAATTTTAGGTGAATGGAAAGAATATTAAATATTGAGGAAACATGGATGTGGATGATAAAATACACCCCAGAAAATACCAAAGTATAAACAATCTCGGATAAAATGAGATTCTGATATTTTCCCTTACCTTGGGTCTGATTTGCTTCATAACTGTCTGATCCTCCTGTTTAATGATTTAAATATTGCCATTGACTTATTCCAGAATCATACTCATTGTTATAATATCATATATGGTCATATTCTTAGCTTCTTATTAGTAATATTTCATTGCTACTTGTTATTCGGGTGTTTATTACTTTTTGGTCTTATGCGTGTTTTATCAAATAAATTCTTATTCTTCTCTTTAGTTTATAGATACCTCATTTCCAGAATGGTATAAGTGTACTATATATCATATTTATTCATTCAGTTCATTTATATAATCATTATTCAATGAATATCATGTAGAACGAGTCGCATCACATCGTGGAGACGGTATTCCGTACGTACGCACGAGCGATGATATCATTCCCATGATCATGGAATTGTATTGGAATGTATGTATACTATTTCAGAATCAATACCACTTTAAAATAATCATATATAGTTATTTATTTTCACCATTATACCCATCCATGTAAGGTGGTGGTGGAAAATAGATTACACCACGGCGTGGAGATGGATTCCGTATGTACGCACGCGCGGTGATTTCGTCTTCCGTAGGATGGATAGATGGTGAAATAGGGTTGTTTCATACATATAATAACATATCAGTATATGAGTGATACTGATGTTATTACTTCATAATGAAACAACTAAATAAGAATAAGTGGAAGAATAAATAAATTTGAAAGAATCGGTAACGAACATTACCTCTTCTTTGAAGCGCCTCTTTGAGACCTCCTCTTAGGGAACTAAAATTGGTCTTTGAAGAAGACCAGGACCTCTAATATGTTTATAAGGAAGTGTAGAAGAGACTTTGTCAGGGGTTTCCCGAGCTTGAAGGCTCAAAGTTGTGTGAGGAAGATAGGGAGGAGGTTCCCTTTTATAAGGGAGGAGAGGGGCACCTTTGGAGAAACGAAAAATATTATTTTATTATAAAGTCATATTCGGTTTTAATTGCTCCAAATTGTTTTATTTCGAAAATAAGGTGCGGATGGGTCGAAACCCTCTCATCAAATAGAATTTAGACAAGTTTAGGTATCAATTTTAACCTTATCATTTAGATTTAACTTAAGTTAGATAATTTAACTTTTACCGTGTCTTCTTGTTTTCTTACACTATAAGGTTAATAAACTTACTATAACAAGCCAAAAGAACCACAAGTTGTTTATTATTAATATATATAACCTTATCTAAGTCATGTGGTAGAACCTTATATTTTTAGGATTAAAATAACAATTAATAATATAATATTTGTTTTAAAAACAATTTTATGTCAATTTTGACACTATTTGGTAATTCATTTTTGTGAAAATCATAACAGAAATATTAGTTCTAAAAAAGTTAATTAAATCAATAATAACATGTCATATTAACATATAAAATTAGTTTAATTCATAAAAAGTCTCAAATTACATATATTTGGGTATTTATAACATCAATTATGTTAATATTTCATTAATAAGATAATTACTGCATCATCATTGTGTCATAAATAAATTAAATTATATAATGTCTAAAAATTATAAATAAAATACCATTTTGTAGGAAATCTGTTTAAATTTCTAATGAATATTTATAGTCTAATTTATCTTATGTATAACCCTATATTAAAAATTCTTTAGTTATTAAACGTTGATTTTAACTATTTTAACCCATCTTTTAATAAATTAATAATAAATGTACTAATCTAATACATGTTGGAATAAATGGTCATATTTTTTTCCTAAGGTTGTTTTTGGTCGAATTACACTTACCAATAGAATTAGGACATGTGTTAGGGTAATAATAATATCATTTTTACCCTTAATTACCCTATTTACTTTTAACCGTGGTAAAAAAAAAGTAAAATGTTACTATTCACAAAAAATTATTTTCATCTCATTGAACCACATTTTAGTCCATGATATTAACTGTGTCTCTCAGATTTTAGAAATTCCACTCACAGAAGAGGTAAAATTAAGTTTTATGAAAAATTCAGTTTTTTTACCTACCACTTAGTGGTTTCACTATTCATCAAAAAAATGAAAGTTTCTAGAAAAATACCAAAAAATAGGCCTAAGATATATTTGATATTATGAATTCAAAAATGATGTCTATTTTACCAAATTCAAAAAACATCAGTTGCATTAATTACTTTAAAATTTAATTCTCATCGTCAAAACAAATTGCATGTTTTTAAGAGATAATAACTATTAAAAGATTGACACTTGTTTATGTTTGGTTTAAATGTGAAATTGCATCTAATGACCAAAATTGTATTAAATGGTAAAAATATATTCTAAATATACTATAAAACCACTCAAATTAATAATTTATCACTATTAATTATTTCAATTAAAAAAGTTGTTTTTAATTAAAATTTATTAATTTTCATTATTCATCAAAATATGAAAGTTATCCGAAAAGTACCAAAAATTCACCCTAATATAATTTCGATATTCCGAATCCAAAAATGAAGTCCATTTTGAAAAATAAAATTTACAAAATTTCAAAAAGTGGTTATTACTATTCATAATGGCTATTTTTAATAATATTTTAATAGCATATCGTTATTTAGTGAAACTCGGTATTGCGTACGACGCAAGCTATCGAGGAAGGTCGCGGTTACGTGTAAAAAAAGCCAAGCTAGTGTTGTGTGTAGTGAAATATTCCTTTGATGATTTATATAACATAAAAACAAAATATTTCTCATAAAAGTCTCGGGTGTTACATTCTACCCCCCTTAAAATGAATTTTGCCCTCGAAATTCGTCACTTTGTAACAAAAAGATGAGGATACCTCCCCCTCATCATACCCTCAAGCTCCCATGTAGCTTCTTCTAATTGGTGTTTCCTCCATAAAACTTTCACCAATCTAGTGGTCTTGTTTCGTAGGACTTTTTCGCTACGATCCAAAATCTCTATCGGCTGTTCTTTATAAGAAAGATCTTGCTCCAGCGGTACAACTTCTGAGCAGAGTACATGTGAAGGATCAGGTATGTACTTTATCGGGACAGATACATGGAACACATCATGAACTTGAGAGAGATTCGGTGGAAGCGCCAATCGGAAAGCTACCTTTCCAACACGATCTAGTATTTCTAAAGGACCGATATATATAGGGCTCAACTTCCCCTTCTTTCCAAATCTCATTACTCTCTTCCAAGGAGATATTCGTAAGAACACATTATCACCCACTTCAAACTCTAGGTCTTTTCTTCATTTTTTGGCATAACTTTTTTGATGACTCTGAGCTGCTCTAATGTTTTGTTGAATAGATCTGACCTTTTCTGCTATCTCTCAACAAGATTAGGTCCTAATAGCTTTCTTTCCCCAACTTCATCCCAGCAAGTTGGAGTCCTGAATTTCTTTACATAGAAAGCTTCATAAGGAGCCATATGAATACTAGAGTGAAAGATATTATTATAAAAAAATTCCACCAAAGGTAGGTATTGATCCCAACCACCTTTGATATACATAGAGAAATCTCTCAACATATCTTCTAGAGTTTGAATTCTCCTCTCAGACTGACCATCTGTCTGAGGATGATAAGCAGTGCTGAAACTCAACTCTACATCCAGAGTATACTGAAGACTTTGCCAGAACATTGAGGTAAATCTCGGATCCCGGTCAGATATAATAGAAAGTGGTACTCCATGCAATCTTACCACTTATTTCACATATATCCTGGAAAGCTGATCCAGAGAGAAATCCTCTCTAATAGCAATGAAGTGTGCAGACTTTGTAAGACAATCAACTATGACCCAGATAGCATTATTGACTTTGGATGTTTTAGGAAGTCCTATGAAAAAGTCCATAGTGATGTTTTTCCATTTCCATTCGGGTATGGGTAATGGTTGTAACATCCCCTTAGACTTCTGTCTCTCAGCTTTAACTTGCTGACAAACCAAGCATCAAGATACATATTCAGCAACATCTCTTTTCATGCCATCCCACCAGATGTACTCTTTCAGGTCCCTATACATCTTTGTTCTTCCAGGATGAATAGAGAATGAAGAACTACAAGCCTCATCCAGCAGCTCCTTCTTTAATTCGGGGATGGGAGGAACACAAACCTGATTCCTGAACTTTGTTATCCCATCACAATCAAGGTTGAATTCAGGAATATTTCTCACCTTCTTTTGTAACTCTACATCTTCTTTCTGTGCCTCTTTAATCTTCAAATGTATAGATGGTTGAACATTCATTTGAGAAAGATATTATTTCCCCCCTTCCATTATAATTCCAAGATCCATCCTTTTTAAATCCATAAATATTGGATCTTTTGTGATCCTCATCATGGATAAGATAGCATGGTCTTGTCGACTTAATGCATCTGCCACATTGTTTGCTTTCCCAGGGTGGTAATGAATTGAGCAGTCGTAATCCTTAATCATCTCCAACCATCTTCTTTGGCGCATATTCAGCTCCTTTTGTGTGAAAATATACTTTAAACTTTTATGATAAGTATAAATATCACACTTTTCTCCATAAAGATAATGCCTCCAAATCATTAATGCAAAGATTACCGCAGCTAACTCCAAATCATGAGTTGGGTAATTTTGCTCATGGATTTTCAACTGTCGTGAGGAATAATCTATCACCATATCATTTTGCATAAGATAACACCCCAATCCCTTCTTGGATTCATCACTGTAGATCACAAACAATTCTCCACTACAAGGAAGTGTGAGTACAGGTGCACTGGATAACCTTATTTTCAACTCCTTGAAATTCTCTTCACATTCCTCCATCCAAACAAACTTAGCTCCTTTCCAAGTCAACTTGGTGAGTGGATTAGATAATCATGAAAAATCTTTCACAAAACGTCGATAATATCCATCCAAACCAATAAAACTTCGGATCTCAGTTACTGTTGTTGGTCTCGACCATCTTTCGATAACCTCTGTTTTTTCTGGATCCACAGATATCCCCTCTTTTGAGATTATGTGACCCAAAAATGCAACTTTTTGAAGCCAAAATTCACACTTGGTAAATTTGGCATAAATCTTCTCCTTTATCAGGGTCTTCAATACAATTCTCAAGTGATCTTCATGTTCTTCCTTGCTCATTGAATACACAAGAATATCGTCTATAAAGACTACCACAAACTGATCAAGATAGTCTCTAAAGACTCTATTCATCAGATCCATGAAGATAGTAGGGGCATTAGTAAGACCAAATTGCATCACTATAAATTCATAGTGTCCATACCTTGTACGGAAAGTCGTCTTTGGTATATCCTCCCTTTTGACCCTTAATTGATGATACCTTGAACGAAGATCAATCTTGGAAAAGTATTGAGCTCTGCGTAGTTGGTCAAATAAGTCATCAATGCACGGGAGATGATATTTGTTCTTGATAGTGATCTTGTTAAGTTCTCGATAATCAATGTAGAGTCTCATTGATCCATCTTTCCTCTTAACAAACAGAACAGGTGCTCCCCAAGGTGACGGACTAGGGAGTATGAACCCCTTATCAAGATTCTCTTAGAGTTGCTTCTTCAATTCCTTCAAATCAATTGGGGCCATTCTATAAGGTGTCTTTGAAATAGGAAAAGCACATGGTACGAGTTCTATTGAAAACTCAACTTCACGATTTGGTGGAAGACCCAGCAATTCCTCCGGAAAGACATCTTCAAACTCCCGTACAATGGGAATATTCTTAATCGTGAGTTTCTCACAAACCATTTGAGATAAATAACATTCATTTAGTGGAATCAAGACCCATAAGATGGAAGAAATTTCCACTGGAAGGTTATGTTCATCCTTGCATCGATAGACGATCATAGATTGATCTGGAATATAAAATGTGACTTCCCTTCTTTGGAAATTGATATGATCTCTATATAAAGAAAGACAATCCATGCCAAGAATCACATCAAATTCCACTATAGGAAGGATCATAAGATTTGCAGGAATCACTTTCCCACAAACTTGAATCGGGGAATAATTATAAACTTTTGATGTGACTATTGTGCCATTAGGTGTTGTCACAGCTAACTCAACATCTAATTGTTGAGGTAATATGATGATACTCTTAGAAAATTCTTCAGAAATAAAAGAGTGGGTGGATCCAGAATCAAATAAAACATTTTCTACTTTAGAGTGGATGGTAAGTGTACCTTTCACCACATCATTATCGTACTCCACATCGCTGATAGAAATTGCATGTGACTTTCCTTTGCCTTTAGCCTTAAGAGTTTGTTGACGTCGACCATCATCATCAACCCTTGGATTTGGGAATTGATTGGAATAATGCCCCATCTCCTTACACTTGAAACATTGAAGTGTATTAGGTCCATTCTGTGTATCCCTTCCTTTGTTTTCATCATTAGACATATTCTTCCCATCATTGCGGCATTCAAATGCCCGATGACCTTCCTTTCCACATTTGAAACATTTACTTGTCCCTTAAATACAACTCCCTCCATGTTTCTTTCCACACTTTGAGCATAAGGGAAAGCTCATCTTTTTTTTCAGTGTGCTCTTTAGATTTTCCTTTGAATTCCATTTTCCTCTTCTTATCAAACCCATATGACTGATGGGTTACTCCAATCTCCATCTCAACTTTGAGAGCACATTGAACGATTTCCTCGTAGCTATTGAAGTCCCTTATGGATAAGGCCCTTAGAAAACTTGGTTTTAAGCTACTAAAGAATCGATCGATCTTACTCTCAGGTTGGATAATAATACCAGAAGCGTACCTTGCAAGTCTTGTAAAATTTCCTTCATAGGTATCAACAGATTCATCATCCTTTTTCTTTAGTTCAAGAAACTCCTTCTCCATCTTTGTTTGGAGAATACGAGGGAAGTACTTATTGAAAAATAAGTTCTTAAACTCATCCCATTCCATGGACTCAATTTCATCCCTTTTCCTCGTATTCTTAATAAGATTCCACCATTGATCAGCATCTCCTTCCAAATGATACACTGCTAGGATGACTTTATCATGTTCAGAACATTGAAGAACTGAAAATATCGTTTCAGTAGTACTAATCCATTGTTCAGCAACTAATGGATCAGTAGACCCGCTGAATGAAGGTGGAAGCTGCCTCATAAAGGATTCAACAGAATGTTGCTCCTTCCTTTGCTCGTTTGGAAGTCCTTCATGATTCATAGCTTGAGAAAGTTTTCTGATCATGGCTACAAGATTTTTCATTCCAGCTCCCATAACGTTTGGTTTCTTAGGGGGGAAATCATTGCATTGCCCGTCGCATTCCACATTAACATGGCTCCTTCAGGTTCCATCCATCGACTAAAACCAAGAAGAATACTGTGAGAAACACTAATTATAATAGGAAAACCACATAATCAAGAATAAAATTTCACACTTAAGGTCTTATCATAGGTTATTCATGGCCATTTCTAGAATACTAAGATTTTGTTATATGCTTAGACTTATCCTTAGGGTTCTTACTAAGGATTTTACATCCTAGTTTCCAAAGGTTGACTATACCTTTCCTCTGATACCATCTATAACGACCCATACTTTACATACATTGTAATTACTTCAGAATTTAAGCACACTTATTACAACATATAACAAAACCAGGAATGGACTGTATAGGTATAGAGTCTTTAGAAACTGGGAAACATAAACAACTGTTTAATAAAGAATCTACTTTGCCTCTCATTTATTTCATCATATCTAGAGTCCCTTTTGGAATATCCTACTTAATAACCTTCTTCCTGACCTGGGGAAATAAAACATACAAAAGGGTGAACTCAAATGCTTAGTAAGGGTAAACAAAATAAATATCAATCACATCATATACACAAGAACATAACTTTTGGAAATCTTAACATGCAAAAGAGATCATAATTTCATAACATGGGATAAATCATAGTAGTGAAATGTAATCTCAATAATCATAACTTAAATCATGAAACTTTCTGGCATACACACATAATCATAGATAATAATTTCTTATTAGTCAAGACTCATTGCCAATACTATCTTAGTGGAAAAAGTCCATTTCTGAACCGATTTCACTCCTTGTTTCATGTCCTGTTTCACTGAACCGGTTTAACCTACCGTTCCATCCATGTCTATCTCATGAGATATAAAATCTTTACCCAATGCATTGGAGGGAGATATAGGTCCCACCCATCTCATAATGATACCATTCTTATGTGTGCCACAAAATCATAAATCATACATCATTGCATAACCCATGTAATAAAAATGGGATTTCTTAAACAACATGACATCATAAAACAATTCATATAAGATAAAGGAATTCATAAAAATAATTCCATCACAACATAATCAAATCAATGTAGTAATAGGGATATAAACAGAACCCTATATTATCTTAGATGGAAAATAATTTTGATAAAACACTTGAACTCCATTCTTGAGGAAAATATCCTTTCTACTTCAAATACATTTTCCTTTCTTAACATGTCATACAATTTTAAACTAAAAGAAGATGATTAAAAATAAATTTGAAAACTTGTAAATTAAGCTTCTTGGAAATAATGCTTTAAAAATCCATTCATGCCGTATAAGTTAAAAAAACATTATTCTCGTACTTTTGTCGGAAAAGTCAAAAAGTACCTCGTACGAAAAACGACAAAAGATTCCTTTCATATCTTTTAATAAAAACTCACCGAAGGTTAAAATTGGATTTAAACAATTGTAGGTGGATGGAAACAATATTAAATATTTAGGAAACATGGATGTGGATGATAAAATACACCCCAGAAAATACCAAAGTATAAACAATCTCGGATATAATGAGATTGTGATATTTTCCCTTACCTTCGGTCCGATTTGCTTCGTAAGTGTACGAACCTCCTATATAATGATTTAAATAATGTCATTGACTTATTCCAGAATCATACTCATTGTTATGATATCATATATGGCCATATTCTTAGCAGCTTATTAGTAATATTTCATTGCTACTTTTTATTCGGGTGTTTATTACTTTTTGTTCTTATGCGTGTTTTGTCGAATAAATTATTATTATTCTCTTTAGGTTATAGATACCTCATTTCCATAATGGTATAAGTGTAATATATATAATATTTATTCATTCAGTTCATTTATATAATCATTATGCAATGAAGATCATGTAGAACGAGTTGCATCACATCGTGGAGACGGTATTCCGTACGTACGCACGAGCGATGATATCGTTACCATGATCGTGGAATTGTATTGGAGTGTATGTATACTATTTCAGAATCAATACCACTTTAAAATAATTGTATATAGTTATTTATTTGAACCATTATACCCATCCAAGTATGGTGGTGGTGGAAAATATATTACACCACGGTGTGGAGACGGTATTCCGTACGTACGCACGCGCAGTGATTTCATTTTCCGTAGGATGGATAGATGGTGAAATAGGGTTGTTTAATTCTTATAATAACATATCAGTATATGAGTGATACTGATGTTATTACTTAATAATTAAACAACTAAATAAGAAGAAGTGGAAGAAAAAAATAAAGTTGAGAGAATCGGTAACGGACATTACCTCTTCTTTGAAGCGCCTCTTTGAGACCTCCTATTAGGGAACTAAAATTGGTCTTTTAAGAATACCAGGACCTCTAGGATGTTTCTAAGGATGTGGAGAAAAGAATTTGGAAGGGTTTGGTCGATCGTGAAGGCTCAATGTGGTGTGAGGAATAGAGGGAGGAGGTGCCCTTTTATAAGGGAGGAGAGGGGCACCTTTGGAAAAACTAAAAATATTATTTTATTATAATGTCATATTTGGTTTTTAATAGCTACAAATTGATTTATTTCTATGGTAAGGTGAGGATGTGTCACAATCCTCTCATCCAGTAGAATTTAGACAAGTTTAGGTATCAATTTTAACCTTATCATTTAGATTTATCTTTGAGTTAGATAATTTAACTTTTACTGTGTCTTCTTGTTTTCTTACACTATAAGGTTAATAAACTTACTATAACAAGACAAACGAACCCCAAGTTGTTTATTATTAATATATATAACCTTATATAAGTCATTTGGTCGAACCTTATATTTTTAGGAATAAAATAACAATTAATAATAAAATATTTGTTTTAAACACAATTTTATGTCAATTTTGACACTATTTGGTAATTGATTTTTGTGAAAATCATAACAGAACGATTAGTTCTAAAAAAGTTAATTAAATAAATAATAACATGTCATATTAACATATAAAATTAGTGTAATTCATAAAATGTCTCAAATTACATTTATTTGGGTATTTATAACATCAATTGTGTTAATATTTCATTAATAAGATAATTACTGCATCAGCATTGTGTCATAAATACATTAAATTATATAATGTCTAAAAATTATAAATAAAATACCATTTTGTAGGAAATCGGTTTATCTTTCGAATTAATATTAATAGTCGAATTTATCTTATGTATGACCCTATATTAAAAATTATTTAGTTATTAAACATTGATTTTAACTATTTTAACCCTTCTTTTAATAAATTAATAATAAATGTCCTAATCTAATCCATGTGGGACTAAATGGTCATATTTTATTCCTACGGTTGTTTTTGGTCGAATTACACTTATCCAATAGAATTATGAGATGTGTTAGGGTAATAATAATATCATTTTTACCCTTAATTACCCTATTTACGTTTAAACATGGTAAAAAAAAGTAAAAAGTTACAATTCACCAAAAATTATTTTCATCTCATTGAACCACATTTTAGTCCTTGATATTAACCGTGTCTCTCTGATTTTTGAAATTCCACTCACAGAAGAGGTAAAATTACGTTTTATAAAAAAATCAGTTTTTTTAACTACCACTTTGTGGTTTCACTATTCATCAAAAAAATGAAAGTTTCCAGAAAAATACCAAAAATTAGGCCTAAGCTATATTTGATATTATGAATTCAAAAATAATGTCTATTTTACCAAATTCAAAACACATCGGTTGCATTAGTTAATTTAAAAATTAATTCTCATCCTCAAAACAAATAGAGTGTTTTTAAGAGATAATAACTATCAAAAGATTGACACTTATTTATGTTTGGTTTAAATGTGAAATTACATCCAATGACCAAAATTGTATTAAATGGTAAAAATATATTCTAAATATACTTTAAGACCACTCAAATTAATAATTTATCACTATTAATTATTTTGATTAAAAAAGTTGTTTTTAATTAAAATTTATTAATTTTCACTATTCATTAGAATATGAAAGTTATCTGAAAAGTACCAAGATTTCACCCTAAGCTAATTTCGATATTCTGAATCCAAAAATGAATTCCATTTTGAAAAATAAATTTTAAAAATTTCAAAAGGTGGTTATTACTATTCATAACGGCTAGTTTTAATAATATTTTAATATCATATCGTTGTTTAGTGAAACTCAGTATTGTGTACGACGCAAGTTATCGAGGATGGACACGGTTGCGTGTAAAGAAAGACAAGCTAGTGTTGTGTGTAGTGAAAGATTCATTTGATGATTTATATAACATAAAAACAAAATATTTCTCATAAAATTCTCGGGTGTTACAGTAAAGCCAGGATGGGGTACGCTTCACTAGAAAATAAAATGGTACGTATTTTAAATTTATAGTAATATTATTATGTTCCATGAAACAACATCATAATTATTATTCTATATTTATATGTATATTATTTAGTCTAAATCCAAAAACACTTCCATCCCATATCATGTTCTAAGGAAGGCGGTACGTGTGAATGAGGAAGGAAAGATAGTAGATGAAAACACAAAAAAAGTGTGGGAAATGAGTGTAAGTATGACACGACAAATAGTTTTTTTTTTAAATTTCTATTACATGATAATAATTACTTATTTTACTATATTCTATAGTCACTGGAATCAGCTACTCCTATAGCGGATACTGACCTATTATTGGTGTCTTTGAAGCTTCCAGAACTATACAGTCATGTCAGAGGTGCGGGGTTTGGGGTGACACCCCGAGTATATTTTGAGGGAAAAAAATGTTTGATAGAAATGAAGAAATGAAACAAATGAGAGAAAAACAATAAACTCTTGAAGAATGATTTCAATGGCAGGAAAAGTTGCTAGGAACTTTTATGTTTGGGAATCAAGGAGAAGAAAAAACTCAAAACAACAAACGTGTGAAAATCGCTCCCCACCCCCACCAGCTTTGAGGCGAGCCATTCCCCTCAAAGAGTTGTCTTAGTCATGGTAATCAATATTCTAATAATTGTTCCCATTAAATGTGAATTATAAAAACACTAATACTTTTACTATACTGATCTTCTACAGGGTGATAATTACTGTGATTTATATACATAAACACCACCTATCACCTTGTAGCGAGGGATATGGTGTTCAACATCCCAGAGGACAAGCTGCATAATAGACCAATTCCAAAAGATCATCTGAATGTGATGATTACTATAGATCATGAGCCAAATTCAGAGCTACATATTCCAATTAATGATTATGATATTCATATGGTTGAAAAGTATATTAGGACATTAATTTCATGGCCATCAAAACTTGTAAGAGTACATGTGGACAAAGATTTATTTATTTCCATTTTTTTCAAGCTAAACCTTTAACTATTAATGAAAAAAGGTTTTACCAAATGAATGTTATTATAGATGGAGAAAGGGAAAGGGGTGACAAGAAATGTGGGCTCCGAAGAATCTAAAGGATCGACCAACTGATCTAAAAGATCTACTAAAGGCACAATTACACCACTTGTTCTCTATCCACATTTACTAGCATTGAAGACTCATGTGGATATGAATCTAAAATTTGGTTATAGTCATATAGTTTTTTTGAAAAGAATATATATGGAGATGAAATTGAAGATTTCTTTGCTACTAAAAATGTAAATGATATCCTTGAATATGATTGGATAGGCATCACAGTTGTAAATTTATATATGAGATATGTTTTCATGAATTTATTTTCTAAAAGTTGATATAATGCGATAATTATGAATAAATGCATTTTATATTATTGGCATACGTATATATGAAAAAGAGTTGAAAGGATTTCCCCATGATCCAAAATTCCAACTCCTTAGTCCTCATACCACATCAATACAACTAATGAAATTAGAGCCATCAAAAAGGGATGAAATAGTGAAAGGCTTCCTAAAATCATTTGAAAGTAAGATTACGGATGACAGACTCTTCTTAATACCAACCATGCAGGGGTAAAACTCTATGATTAAATCATATCAATTATATTTTCACTTCTTTAATTACTTATTCCTTTTTTTGTTTTTAGGAAACATTGGCTGCTAATTGTGGTGAACTTGGATACTCCAAATATTTATTTTCTGGATTCAATACAAGGATATCCAACAAACTGACCACACATGATAGAGTTTTTGAATCTTTAAGACACTGCATCCTACATTTTTGGTCTAAAAATCAAGTTATATAATTTATATTATATTTTAATGAGGATTATATTATGATAGGGTGGTGTATCAATATCTTCTAGAAACAGAATGAGGATAGAGGCTAAGCATAAGGAGGCGAGAAAGTACTACATCTAGAAAAGTATCAGGGTATATATAATAAAATTTCACTATCCAAACACATATCAAAACAAGTTACTAATTCTCTTAATGATATAATTTGTGGTAGTGTCTAAGAAAACAAATGATAAATATTGAGGTTATTATGTTTGTAAATGTATGAGAGAGATAGTTTTCCATCAACAAACTAGCATGCCTAAAGAGGCATTTAAAAAAACTACTATTTCATTTAAATTATTTATTAATTATTTACATATATATTTTTTAGTACTACTATAACTATCTAAAAGCAACATATTCACAAGATGATATAGATTTTTTTATAAATGAGTGGGTTGCATACCTGATGGAATATTGTACACAAATAACATAAAGATCTGACTTGGGGACATGTACAATTGGAAGACATTTTTTAGAGGAGTTCACAAGGATAAAAATATGAAACATTTTTGTATGTAAATGTTTATAGGAAAATTGTAATTGTTATTAAATAAAACATCATTTTTCCAATCAGTCATTTGTCAATTTTAAAAGATGAAATGCACCAGCAACATGCAGGAATGATGAACCAATTTTCTTTGGGCTTTGGATAAGAAAAACCAGTAAAATCTCCAAAATACCTTCATATCACACATGCCCACTCACATTAAAAGAAAAGATGAGTAAATTTATACACCCTAAACTAATAGCAGTATGATCATCGAGATTCCAAATGGATTCCCATGCATTGAACATTTTCATTGGTAGAAATTCTCTATTTTCTGACTATCCATAATAAGAAAATGAACATTGTTGGAACCTCCTTCCTCTACAAGGTCTCCTCCCACACATCCATGTTTTCAATTTAGAACAATGATCCATGGGTAATTTGTGACGTGTATGAGTCATCCCCGCCTCCATCTGAGGCACGGTGTGACCGATCTCACTCAAAGTGTCTTTCTTTTGTTTAAAATGGACAGAATTTTATGTCAAAACAACAGCTGACATACGGAAAACTGACCAAATGTATTCGGATTGTGTTGATACCTTAGGAGGATGATTAATGGGTCATTTGTGAAGTGTACGAGTCAACCCACCCTCAATATGCGGCACAATGTGGTCGGTATCACTCAAAGTGTCTCTCTTTTGTTTAAAATTGACAAAATTTAAATTGAAAACAAAAATTCACATACGGAAAACTGACCAAATGCATTTGGATTGTGTTGATACTTTATCCCAATGATCCATGGGTCATGTGTGACGTGTAAGACTCAACCCCGCCTCAATTTGAGTCACGGTGTGTCCAGTATCACTCAAAGTGTCTCTCTTTTGTTTAAAACGGACAGAATTTTAAGTGAAAACAACAAATGACATACGGAAAACCGACCAAACGCATTCGGATTGTGTTGATAATTTAGGTAAAAGATAAATGGGACATGTTTGGTGTGTAAGAGTCAACCCTGCCTCAATAAGAGGCACGATGTGACTAGTATCATTCAAAGTTTCTCTATTTGGTTTAAAATGGACAAATAATTGAAAACTACAACTGACATACGGAAAACCAACCAAACGCATTCGGATTATTTTGATAGTTTAGGAGAAATATCCATGGGTCATTTTTTACATGTAAGAGTCTACCCGTGTCTCTTTTTTGTTTAAAATGGACAAAATTTTAAGTGAAAAAAGCAACTGACCAAAAACATTTTTATTGTTTTGATACTTTAAGAAAATGATCCATAGGTCATTTTTGATGGTTAAGAGTCAAAATTTCCTTAATTAGAGGCATGATGTGGCTGGTATCACTCAAAGTGTCTCTCTTTTATTTAAAATGGACAGAATTTTAAGTGAAAAAAACAACTGACATATAGAAAACTGACCAAATGCATTCGGATTGTGTTTATACTTTAGGAGAATGATAAATGGGTCATTTTTTACATGTAAGTGTCAAACCTACCTCAATCTGAGGCATGGTGTGTCCGGTATCACTCAAAGTATCTCTCTTTTGTTTAAAATGGACAGAATTTTAAGTGAAAACAACAACTGACATACAGAGAACTATCCAAATGCATTAGGATTGTGTTGATACTTTATTTAAATCATCCATGGGTCATTTGGGACGTTTAAGAGTCAACATCACCTCAACAAGAAGCACGGTGTGGCCGGTATCACTCAAAGTCTATATCTTTTGTTTAAAAATGACCAAATTTTAAGTGAAAACAATAACTGACAAATGGAAAACTGATCAACTGCATTCGGATTATGTTTATACTTTAGTAAAACTATCCATGGGTCATGTGCGACATGCAAGAGTATACCGTTCTATAATTAGAGGAACGGTGTGACCAGTATCACTCAAAGTATCTCTCTTTTGTTTAAAATGGACAGAATTTTAAGTGAAAAAATACTGACAAATGGAAAACTGACCAAACGCATTCTAATTGTGTTAATACATTAATTTAATGTTCCATGGATCATTTTTGATGTGTACGAGTCAACCCCGTCTTAATATGAGGCACGGTGTGTCTGATATCACTCAAAGTGTCTCTTTTTTGTTTAAAATTGACAGAATTTTAAGTGAAAATAACAACTAACATACAGAAAACTGACCAAACGAATTCATATTGTGTTTATATAATAGGAAAACGATCCATGGAAAATTTTCAATTTGTACGTGTCAACCCCACCTCAATCCGAGGCATGGTGTGGTCGGCATCACTAAAAGTGTCTCTCTTTTGTTTAAAATTGACCGAATTTTAAGTGAAAACAACAACTGACATATAGAAAAACAAGAAAACGCATTAATATTGTTTTTAAACTTTAGGAAAAAGATACATGGGTCATTTATGGTGTGTATGAGTCAACCCTTCTTCAATCTGAGGCACGGTGTGGCTGGTATCACTCAAATTGTCTCTCTTTTGTTTAAAATGGACATAATTTTAAGTGAAAACAACAACTGACATACGAAAAATGGACCAAAAACATTAAGATTATGTTGATACATTAGGAAAACGATCCATTGGTTGTGTGTGTTGTTTTAGAGTCAACCCCACCCAATCCAAGTCATGGTCTTTCCGGTATCACTCAAATTGTATCTCTTTTGTTTAAAATGGAAAGAGTTTTAAGTGAAAACAATAACTAACATACGTAAAACTGACCAAACGCATTATGATTGTGTTAATACTTTAGTATAAAGATCCATGGGACATTTTGGATGTGTAAAAGTCAACCCCTCTTCAATAAGTGGCATGGTGTGGTCAGTATTACTCAAAGTGTCTCTTTTTTTTAAAAAATGGACAATCTTTTATGTGAAAACAACAACTGACAGATGGAAAACTGACCAAACGCATTCGGGTTATGTTTATACTTTTTTAAAATGATACATGGGTAATTTGTGACATTTATGAGTTGACCCCGCCACAATCTAAGGCACGGTGTGACCGGTATCACTGAAAGTGTCTCTCTTTTGTTTAAAATGGATAGAATTTTAAGTGAAAAAAACTGAAAAATGGAAAACCAACCAAATGAATTATGATTGTGTTGATACTTAAATATAAATATACATGGTTAATTTTTGATTTGTATTAGTTAAACCTACCTCAATACAAGGCATGGTGTGGCCGGTGTCACTAAAAGTGTCTCTCTTTTGTTTAAAATGGGCAGAATTTTAAGTGAAAACAACAACTAACATACAAAAAATAGACCAAAGGAATTCCAATTGTGTTGATACTTTAGGCCAATTATCCATAGGAAATTTTTATGCTTACTAGTCAAACTTGAATCAATATGAGGCACGGTGTGGCCGACAACAATCAAAGTGTCTCTCTTTTGTTTAAAATGGATAGAACTTTAAGTGAAAACAACAAGTGACATAAGGAAACCCAAAAAAACGCATTAGGATTGTGTTGATACTTTAGGTAAAAGATCCATGTTTCATTTTTGATGTATATGAGTCAAACCTGCATCAATCTAAGGCACGGTGTGGCTGGTATCACTCAAAGTGTCTCTCTTTTGTTTAAAATTGACACAATTTTAAGTGAAAACAATAATTGACATACGAAAAACCAACCAAATGCATTAATATTGTGTTTATACTTTAGGAAAAAGATCAATGGGTCATGTGTGATGTATAAGATCAACCTAGGATAAATAAAAGGCATGGTATGGCCGGTATCACTCAAAGTGTATCTCTTTTATTTAAAATAGACAAAATTTTAAGTGAAAACAATAACTGACATGCGGAAAACTGACCAATGCCTTCATATTATGTTGATACATTAGGAGAACAATACATGAGCCATTTGTGACATGTACGAGTCAACCCCGCCTCAATCCAAGTCATGGTGAGGCTGGTTTCACTCAATGTGTCTCTCTTTTGTTTAAAATGGACAGAATTTTAAGTGAAAACAAAAACTGACATACAGAAAACCAACCAAATGCCTTTCTATTTTATTGATACTTTAGGACAACGATCCATGGGTCATGTGTGAGGTTTAAAATTCAACCCCGACTCAATCTGAGGCATGATGTGGCTATTATCACTCAAAGTGTCTCTCTTTTATTTCAAATGGATAGAATTTTAAGTGAAAACAACAACTGACATACAGAAAATAGACCAAATGCATTAAGATTATGTTGATACTTTATACCAAAAATAAATGGGTCATGTATGACATGTAAGAGTCAACCCCACCTCAATCCTAGGCACAGTCTGGCCAGCATCACTCAAAGTGTCTCTTTTGTTTAAAATGGAAAGAATTTTAAGTGAAAACAACAACTGACATACGGAAAACTGACCAAACATATTTGGATTGTGTTGAAACGTTAGGATAATTATCCATGGTTAATTTTTGACATGTACGAGTCAACCCCGCCTAAATATGAGTCACAGTGTGGCTGATATCACTGAATGTGTCAGTCTTTTGTTTAAATGGACAGACTTTTATGTGAAAACAACAACTGACATACGGAAAACCAACTAAACAAATTCGGATTGTGTTGATACTTTATTAAAATGATCCAAGGGTCATGTGTGATGTTTAAGAGTCAAACCCACCTCAATATAAGGCACGGTGTGGCCAGTATCACTCAATGTGTCTCTCTTTTGTTTAAAATGGACAGAATTTTAAGTGAAAACAACAACTAACATACAAAATACTGAACAAACACATTTGGATTGTGTTGATACTTTAGGAGAAAGATCCATGAGTCATTTTTATGTTTATGAGTCAACTACGCCTCAATATGTGGCACGATGGGACCGGTATCACTCAAAGTGTCTCTCTTTTGTTTAAAAAGTATAGAATTTTAAGTTAAAACAACAACTCACTTATGAAAAACCAAAAAAACACATTCAGATTGTGTTGATACTTTATTCCAATGATCCATGGGTCATTTTTGACGTGTATGAGTCAACCCCTCCTTGATCTGAGGCACGGTGTGGCCGGTATCACTAAAATTGTCTCCTTTTTTTTAAATTGGACAGAATTTTATGTGAAAACAACAACCAATCAAGAATCATGGATGGACAAAGAATAAGAATATATCTCCCCACCATTTATAAATTCAATAAATGGTGTTAAAAGAAGAAAACACGCTATTTGATAAAGGCATCAACCACAATAGCACATTTCCTTAAGTGTCCCAAGAATCACCCAAATCCATCTACCATGAGGAATCTACAGGGGGAAACTCTCTAGGTCCTAAGGAAACATATCCCAAAAGGAACTCAAAATATATAAACAAATTCCATATCCAAGATTGAAATGAATCTTATCCACAAAAAAACATGATGAATAACTCGCATGCATGCCTTAATCTAATTTTTCTTAAGGTTATGACATAGAACTCTCTATATATATTTTATCTGAGGCAATGTAAGATATCATTTAGAGCAGATAGTGTTTAAGGGTACCTTTTGATAATCATAATGAATAATTATTTCACCACATTAGGTATGGATTTTTCCCCATCCTTTGATCCCAAATTGACTACCACTTCATATTTTATTTGTGTGACCTACTTGTTCGATATGGTAATTTTTTTGCAGGTCTTGTTTGGGTGTGCTGCAGTAGAATTTCATGTTACTAAAGGCAGGGAATTTATTAGTGCTTTTTTAGCACTGATAAAAGGATCCTTTATCATTTCCTTTTCAGCCTTGATAAAGGGGACCCCCTATCAGCGCTGAGCTCTACAATTTTTTTTAGCGCCGTTAATGCTTGATTTGAGCGCTGAGAAAGCCCATTTTTTGTAGTAGTGATTCTCCTCTAAAGGAAAGCCTAAAAAGTATTCTAGAAATACATCTGGGAACACATCCAAAAAAGGAGGTAATCCAGCCTTAAATAAACCACCATCTTCCTCTAGCATTATATATGACAACTGAAAAACAAAATTTCCTAATTTTGAAAGTGGAGTTCTGGCATGACCCGAGCCAGGATCCAATTCTCCATGAAAAACCTGGGTACTTTCATCAAGTTCCATGAAACTAACCCACTTCTTATACCAATAAATGTGTTCCTAGAATCATTTCATCCAATCCATGCAGAGGATTACATCAAAGAGGTTCATCTCTAACATAAGGAAATATCATTCCAACTCGACCCCAGACATGATGAGTGCTCAAGACTGCCACTTAATACCCTTTTCTCACTTCTTACCAAGAGGAGATACCAACTCAAACACATAATACATGAGATCTGTTGGAAAATTCTACAAGTTCATGAGGTGGGCAGAGATAAATAAAATAGAGGAACCAATATCAACGAAACAGAATCTATTGATGATGTAATCAGAATGGTACCTTGAACTATTAAAGGCCCTATATCTGGTTCCTCTAGTGCTTAGTCCACTATATGGAGCTTTCTTGTCTCAGCCTAATTTTGAGATTGAACACTAATATATGGATATAACCAGAATTGACACTTTTTAGAAGATGATCCTTCCCTACAACCATGACCACTGAATCAAGATCCCACAATCTTGGATGGTTATGACTAGGATGACATCCCCCTAGAAGCCACAGATCCTGCTCTACTATGATAAGAACGCAGGTCTCTAAAGAATCATTGCAAGTACCCCCATCGCTTCACATCAATTACAGGATTTGGGATTAGACAGGCACGCAAGTTGTATGTTCCCTTCCTTCCCACAATTTTGGCACACAACAGACCCAATATCAAAATTCCCAGATGAAGACTAGTGAGAGGGATGTCCTAAAGTACAACATATCATCTTCACATACTCATCATGCTTCTTATTTTTCTCAGAATAACTGCCACTACCCACTACTAACATAGACCTAAAAGAACAAGGCTTTCCCTTATAGTTAATCTCCAATATACAAGAAAATTCAACCACTTCAGCATAGGTCTTATACTTAAAAAGAAATACCTGAGAATAGATAACCGAATGAAACCCCCTCTCGAGCCTCTAAGACTTCATCTTCTCATTGGAAATGATTTCAGGTGCATATCTAACTAGGTTAGCAAAGCGGTTAGCGTACTCCATCATGGAATGTTTCCCATGAAAAAGATCCATAAATTCTCAGGCTCTACCATATTCCAAGACCTCAGGACACTGTTGATCATTAAAAACAACCTTGAAGTCTTTACTATTCATCTTCCCATGCTTTCTTCATTGGACTACTGGGACCCACCACCTCCGACTGGGACCCTCTAGAAAGAATGAATTACATTTCACCCTAACTTCCTCATAAGTGTATAGGAATTAAAATTTCAGTTCAATATTCACAATACGCTCCTCTTCTTCCCGAGGTTCCATGATACCTCAGCAAGAATGAGGTTTGTTCTTAAGGAACTCTTATCCTTTTTCCATCCTAGGTCCTAGTTTAGCTTCTCTAACTGGAGAAATATCTGAACCTTCTCCCTGTCCCAAAGCATAGATATCCTGAACCACTTCTTCCACTAATCTCTGATCAATTGATGAGGGAGAACTCTCTCCAGCTTCTTCCCATAGCTGTATAAGAAGTCTCTAGGGAGACATATTGCTACAAGAAGATATAATCACAGAGAAAACCATAAATACCACTATTATGAAAAAAATATGCAAAAACAAAAAATATCAACATCCCATAAATCCAAAAAAATCAACACCATGACAATAACATGACAACCAAACCACTTCACCTCCACCAAGTGTCCATGTATAGTCTATAGCCTGCACATCACCCCTTGAGGAGAAGTCAAACTAAAATCCCAACAACCCATGGAGACTGAAGATCTATCATTAGGTGTGTTAGATAGACACCCTACTCACAATCAAAACCACAAGTCCCAAAAATCGTAACTCTAGTGTAGCCATAATCACCCAAAATATCATGACCCAAAAGAATGTGCCTGGATTTGATACCATTTTTTCACAAAATAAGTCAAGTTTCCATTAAACCGGACACCCAAATTGATCTTTGGTAGGGTACAAAGGGCATTCCTGATCCCCATAGGTTAGAAATAAGTTTTAGGGTATCATAAATATAACTTTGGAATGATTTCACCCATTTAAATATTCATAAACAACCAACTATAATAAATAACCCAAAACTGAATACTCACAGCCAAACATGGAATAACAAATTTTAGTTTCAATATTTATAACATTTAAACTGAACCAAAAAGGGATACAACAAAAAGGAAAATAAGACATTATCCCAAAATTCACCATGAAACAAGAGGAGAATTTTCCTCAATCCACATCCACAACACATGCAAGGGAAACCACTTAAATCCCAAATCACCATCCCCAAGAATATTTCCTTTACCTATTTCAAACACAAACAAGTATACTTACACACAAAGGTGTAAGTAGGGTGTGAGACAAACCCATTATGATGCCACCCAATCAAGGGATTCCATCCTATAAACTATATAAGATAAAAAAACCTGAAAGTTTTATAAAAAAAAACTAGAAACATTTTTATGGAAAAAAATTTAAAGCCAAAAAATATTTCTTTTAAAATAACCAAAAAACTGTACTATATACCAGCAGTGAGTACGATATCCCAAGAGATCACTAGGTCGTGGGATATCCTTATAGCTACTATACAAGAGTGGGACACTAAAGACGTCATTTCTCAGTGAAATGTGGTATAATAACCACAACCAACCATTTCCTCATTCTCAAACCACTAGAGGGGAGAAACATCCAAAGTTCTAGTGGTCTCCACAATCATAAATATTTAGTTAGTGTTGTCATCATCAATCCCGCTAGATAAATCCATGTCAAATCCACATTCGAAACAACTAGAATACTAGTCCTAGTCCATCCACCTAGTTACCTAGGATTCCCTTTGTGCTCAATCCACATTTTACATACCATTCACAATATCTTTTTCACATATACACAATCCAAAAAATACATCACACTTGATAAACCACCATTTCTATTCCAAAAAAACACTTTTTAAACCAAAATCACACCCAAACCATTTAGAAACATGATTTCCATCATTCTCATATTTCATCAAACACCTTGACAGTATCGAACAAGGAATCATATATGAAACATACATGGTACTCATCATATTTACTTTGGAAAAACATTTTCAATATACATGAACTTTAAATAATTTTAAGAACACATTTCTCACCTCATACATATCATATAGAACCAAAATGAGAATAAATTCAATGATAGAGAACTCATAAAATAATTTTTAAGTATGGAACAACCTACCTCATGTGTAAAAACATCCAAAAAATGGTGGAAACCAACAATTACACCTCAAGAGAACCCTATAATGGAAACATCAAAACATATATATTATGATCAGGCCCCAAAAATCATGATCCAACCATAAATAGGGAACCAGACCCCAGGATAATAGAAAAACCAAATAAAGAAGAATAAAAACCTAGGAAAGTTGATGAAACATTGAGATAAAAAAAATTAATTGAATAATAGTGGATAAACCACAACAAATATGAAAAATAAAATGGATATCCAAGGGGGGAAGAGGAATGAGAGGAGGTTCATGGGGTGAAGAATCCAAAAGTGGGATGATTTTGGGGGTTTAGGGTTAAAAATTGAGGAGTGAGAAAACTTAAAAATATAATTTTTAATGACCTGGACAAGCCGTATGATTTTCCAATTGTGTTGGACAAGTGTGGTTTCAACTATCTACCCAGGGAATTTCATACAATTAGTTTCACATTTTGACAACTCATGCGCAAACCATGAGATTTGGATCTGTCCAAAAATGACACCTTGGGGCATGGTTTCTTGGGTAGGCCCACGGTTTCCCAAAACTATGCATTGACCATGCGCCACCTATTAAAAAGGCTAAATTTTCCATTTTTCTTAAGAAAATTAAGGAAAATACAAATGTAAAAATATAGATAAAAAATAATTATAAAAATACCTCAAAAGGAATCATGGGTGTGATAGGGTGAGAGAAATTCGTAAAGGATGTAAACAAAGTTAATTAAAACTCATACATAACTACTTATGAATGTAGGGAGAAAGGTCACATAAAACCTGATTTTGGGGGGCTAAAAATCAAATGATACTCAAATAATAAAGAAAATAAATCTAGGATATATTGTAGTGATTCAAAAAAAATTAGATATAACTGATAATTTTAGAAGTTTTGAGGATCATTATAATAATTATTTTATGAATAAATATGTTAATGTTTATTTATCTCATTTGAAATCATGTTCATAAATTCATTTAGGAGAATATTTTAGTAAATCTATAAATATGTTTTCAATGCTTAGAATATATGATATTTTTTAATCTAATTTTGATTCTAATGCAAAATATGAATATACTAAGCCATGTGTTAACAAATTGAAAATAATTTTGATTATTAGAAAATAATATTGTTAATATTGGATATGAAAACATGAAATTAAAAAATGATAACAATGGTTTTATAATATAGAAGAAGAATTTTGATTCTCAAATTTTAAATGATAAGGAATAAAATTAAAATTAAAAGAATAAAATCAAAAATATTTATTTTAGTTCTTCTGAAAAAGTTTTTTTTGACTTGATGGCTATAAAAAAGTAAAATGATAAGTAAAATGATAAGATAGAAAGTTTAAAACATAGTCCATACACTTTTTTTCAAGGAAGTTAAATTTATGATTAGATATTGTATATAAATAAAATAAAGAAAACTGAAAATATAATTGGATATGATGGTTTTATTCTAAAAATGTTTAGAAACAGTTTTGTGAATGGTAAATACATAGGTATTTCATCTGTTAATTATTTTAACTGTAGTTATTTCGGTCATTATGCAACTGATTATTCTTTAAGGTTTTTTAAATCACTTGTTCATAAGAAATATTATAAATATAAATATTATTTTAATGAAAAACTATATAAACCTTTTTCAGATTGGGTTTCTAAAGGTACTTATACAAATCTTATTGGACTAAAACCAGTCTGGGCCCAAAGTAGTTTTCGATATTTCCATCAAGTATACCTACTTAGTGTCATTATTTGGTATTCTAGAAAGTGCTTCACCATTGTTTAGTTTCTATTTTGGTCAATAACTTGCATAATATAATTTTATATTTTGGTTTAATGATTTGAACTTAAATTGATTCATTATGGTCAAAGAGCATATAAAATCTATTTTTGTTTTTTTACTGGAATATATCAAAATGATAGTTATTTTTTATTCATCAAAATCATTTACTAATACTTTGAATATCATTAATCTATTTTTCTGGATCCTTGTATATTTTAATGTTTTTATATTAGAGGAGTTATAACTTTTTATAAATCATGAATTTAAAATCTAGATAAACAGGTGTGTTTATTCAAAAGAAGGAAACCAAAATACAGAGAGATCTATATTGTGTTGATTCAATTGCTATCTATTTTTGGAAGTAATGAATTAAGGGGGTGTTATCTTCTTTAAATTTTTTTGATATTTTATTTTACTTAATCATGATGAGTATTCTATATTTACTGACCTTTTGGGTTTATCCTGCCTTTATTTTTCTTTATATTTAATATAAGGTAAATTTCTATTATTTTTATTTCCTTTCCTAAGGGGGATATGTTTGATTTTTCTTATTAGTTTAGTTATGATTAAATTCATTATTTTTTATCAATTACAAATAGGGGAGTAATTGTTAGTAATGTTTAGTTTTGTAATTATCAAAAAGGGGAGATTATTAAGTGTCTTTGTGTCACATTGTTTGTGTTTTTATCATTAAAATTTATCTATTTAGTTATTTATTTATGTTTTGATATTTAAATCCCTCACTATAATTAAATTTTGATAGAAAAAATAAAGGTTTATATATATAAATATTACTAACATGGAAGAATACAAGAATGATGTTGAATTTTTTTATTAATTATTCATTCTTTTTTAATTTCTAATTAACTAGTATTTTTTATTTTTATTTTTATTCTAGTTATATTCTATAGTTCTGTTCTAATTTTATGTTTCATAAAATTTTTAAGACTAATTTCATATGAATTCGATATAAACTGAAAAAAATCTATTACATACAGACAGTTTCAGGATTTTTCTTAATTCACTTATATTATGTATCTCAATGAAGTATTTTATGTATCTTATGCATCATAATTTCATAAAGTTTAAATAAATATATAAGCTAAGTGATGTAATGATGTATTACATATATATATATATAATATATTACACATGGTTAAGAAACTAACATTTAAAAATCTATTAATCATAATAAGTTTTTTATTCCCTTTGAATTAAAAATATGTTATGTATTGTTATTTGTCAAATGAAAATATCATACACATTATATGGAGAGTTAGATAATATATTACGTAACTTATCTAGTGTATAAAATATCACATGTATCATATATATTCAATTTCATTAATATTACATAATATTGGGGTGCTTTTAATTATCTTACACATCATATTTTTCTAAAAATTTAAAATACTACATATTGAGTTTACCCTATTATATACATCTTACTGATTAAATTTTTTCACAAAGTAAATTATATTGTGAATTAAATATATTAAATATTATCTTCTACTTGAATAAAATCATACGTATAAATATTTTTTAGAATTTAGAAAAGTTAATTGTATTATGTATGAAGCTCTTTCTTAATTATATTATGTATGACGCTCATTGTTAAAATTATATTATATATTTCTATTGTTTGGAATTATGTTATGCATTGTTACTAATTATATTTTTCTTATATATCAATTATCCTACACATATTAGTATTGAAATTTTCAAAATGGTATGTTTATTGTGTATGAATTAAAATGGGTGTTTTAATGTCATGATGGTTTACCACTTTACATTGCATGTTTAGGGAAATTATATTTAAAAACCAAATTTTCTTGAAATAAAACCAAATCATAAGATTTTATGGATGACTAAAAGTATTTTTATGATTATTTAAGACTTATTATTATGGAAATTATTTCAAAGTATTGTAAACACTAAAGTGGTTCATTATTTCAAGGATAATATTTTATAAATTTTACTAAGTATTGATGATTTTTTATTAGAATCTATATTTATTGTGAAAATGTGGTAAAAATTCTATTCCTTTATTATTTGAATTATTATAATTATTATTTACGATTGTTTCAAGATTTAAAGATACATATATGTGGATATTATCAATGGAGTTTTAATCAAAGTGACAATAGATATTGAAGAATGTCTATGTAAAGCTAAAGTTATAGATAGTATAATATTAATCATACATTATTCCTGGTATAGAACATGTTACACTTTTATAAAGTTCTCTAATGTTTCATAACATTTTCTATTACACACTACTCTAAAATATTTCCCCATGCTAAATTGTCCAACTAATTTTATGGGAAAAACTGAATTATTCTTCACTATCATGAACTTTATCGACATCATTCATTGGTTTAACTATTTTATATTTTAGTTTTATATCATTTTCTATTTACTATAAATTTTACTGAGTTTTAATCACTCAAATCACACATAGTTTTACCTATATAAAAGGTACATCTTGGTTATGATTACCTAATAAAAAATTAGGATCATCGGTTTTACCTTATCATTAGAAAAAGGTCGGGGTTTTGGGTTGTGCATGTAGGTGTGAAAAACATAGAGTTTTGTTTTTATTTTTCTAATGTCTTTAGTCCAAGAAAAAGTTGGTTGTAATGGGTTATGACTCCCCTTAAAAAGTAATTTCTATTTACAATGGGTTTCAAATCTATTTGTGATATAAAGGTGTAAAGAGTTAGTGGAAGATAACTTTTATTCAAACACAATAACAATTCTTGTGTTATTTTTTTATTTATCATTCAACTGAATTATATTTTTTACATTAATTACTTAATTATTTGTTTGATAACTTTCCATATTATAAATGTATTAACACTTCTATTTTAAAGATTAATAATTCACCCCCACCCTTTTCTATTTCCATCACCATCTGAAGACCAACAAATATGTGTTGAGTGATTTGTGAAGAGATGATAAATATGCTTTTCATTTATGGGATCTTGAGAATAAATTTACATTTTAGAAAATGATTTTGGATCTGATACTACTAGTTGAACTTATTAGCTAAATATATTCTAAGTAGCAGCCTAAAGATAAAATGATTAGATAGTTGGTTTTAAATGAATTAAAGACAAATGTTAAGAGAAATATATACTGAAGTTAAATGTAATGCTTGTGAAGTTAGATATTGAATGAATATTTTAGAGTTGTTATTAAAGAAACAAATTGGTTGAAGTGTAAGAATTCATTCGAGTATTTTTTGGCATAGAGAAAAATGTAAAAAGTGAATAATATTTCTTGAATGAAGGTTGAATGAAGTTTAGAAATGTTATGATTATTTCTAATGTTATTAAAAGTATATTGAGATTTCTAAAGAGGTTTAATATACTCTAAACTTATTTCAATGGTTCTTGATCATATTTGTTTAATTATAGAGTTTAATTCTAGATTTCAAGTATTATATTTTCTATAAATCTACCCATGTATGTGATACATAAGATTTTTTAGTTGAGATGGGTAAAATTGAAAAAGTTAGTGGATATATAAGAAATTTCAACTGATATAAATTATATTCTCTTAAAAAGTGATGATAATTTTAATAATTGAAATATATTATTCAATACATAAGATTATTTATAAGATGATATGTAATATGTATTGAGTATGCATAATATATTCTCTAGAGTTCGTTGGATATTTAGTAAATGAAATTATCTTACAAATTTTATAATATGATTGTTTCTTATAGAGGTGATATGTAATAATTTATATATCTTATGAATATTTTTTTACTTGAAAAAATGTGATATTTTGAGAAGAACTTAAAAACTCAAGTGAGATGATGTTATGTTTTTATATATTGAATAAATATCATGATGATTTTGGAGGGTTGTGATTCAATCTAATAATGAAGAAAAAGCTGAATTATATTCTCAAATATTATAGGTAGTTGTATTATGAGGATGTTTTTATTCTACTAATATTTATACATACGAACATGTATTCCACTATGGATCAGAATTCTTTTGGGTTGTATAGAGAAAATAGATCAGTGAAATTTATTGATATTGCATGTAAATTAAAATTCATGATTCTTATAGGATTAAATAAATATCTTTAAATTTTATTTTAATTGAGAATTAAACTATAGGATCTTATTAACTAATTAAAAAATTAGAATATCTCACTAAAAAAATTAAGGATTTTCTAAAATTTAAATAATGGGAAACATTATTCACAATATTTTATAAATAGAAAATAGTATAAGAATGATAAGAAATAGGGGATTCTAAGAACTCGATGATGTAATTCCTTGATATCATCTATTTATCAAAGGATTTATGACTAATCAAATATTGCGGGGTCGAATAATGAAGTTGATGATAATTTTGAGAAAGAATATTATTTTCCTCAAAGAATAATAAATATTATTAAATAAGAAGAATACTTATGATATTCCTATATAGAATAAAATTATTTAAAGAGAGACCGATAAAAGTTACTAATGTTTTTGTTCATATCCTATTTTGAGACTCTTAAAAGATTGAGTTGTTATGATAGAATAATTCTATGAGATTGGGTTTAAGAACTAGGGTACCTCTCATACAGTGCTGTTAATAAAATCCTAGAAAATGAATATATATTCATTTAGGAATATGTTTTTGTTATGGTGATGATTTAACATTTGGATTAGAAAGAATATTTTATTCTAGGAGTTCCTGAAGGACCACTGGGGACTGGTTTTTTTATTATTAACAAAACCATCATTCGAATTGAGATATTGAATGGATTTTATAAGATATCCATTATCATGAGGTTTTATTTGGAAGTGGATGATACCTACCCAAGGGACGTTTATGGTACCTTCCCAACCATTATGTGTGAATTTTAAACCACTTGTAATAACTATAATATAATAGTGATGATTTGTATCTTGATGGGAGTTGAACATAACAAGGAGTGGATTTCCTTATTATAGATGAACCTTCAAAAAATATATGTGTGTTGTTGTTGTTCCTTTATCATCTACATTGTGTGTAGAGGTATGTATTGGGTGAACATAAAAATATTCATTCTTCTTAACTGAAATAGGGGATTGAGTTTCAATAGGGGTAATTTAAAGAGAAATTAAATCTTAGTAAAATTGGGGAACACTGATTTTCACCCCCACCCCCTAGTGTCTATGAACAGTCCACTGGTCATTTAAATGTGGCATTTACTATTCCATTATCCTCTGAATTTTTAGGGTGATGTGTCTTGGAAGGAGGAAAATGAATAGTTTGGACATATTCATTGAATTGTTTAGAGCATTTAGACCCCTGAGCATCACAGGGTGAGATTGATAACCTTTATACTCAAAGGGGGTGATCATAAATGGTGGTATGTGTTGAAAAAAGTAAAGAAAGGAAAGCGTTTAACCATGAATGTTTTTTAGAATATTTTCATTGATCATTTATACCATAAAACCCTTTATTAGGCTAAAATCATGATTTTATAAAACCCGGGTAGCGGGTGATGATATAAAAAGACCACATAGCCACATTTTATAATTTACTTTTTTTTACTCTATTTGAGTGGAGATGAGGAATAAAAGGTTAGAAATTTGAGATAGGGTTAAAAAACTCTTCATACTCATGTTATTTTATTCAATATCTCTGCATTCTTTGGGGTGAAGATGGTAGCATTATGATATATTGGTTTTAAGGGAATATAGGAAGCTAGTGGCTTACCCTTAGTCTAGAACATAAGTCTAGGATCATCTAGTTGGAAGAAGTGTAACAAGGAAAATATGATCAAGGGTGTATTTGTGCAGGGAATTCAAGGTGGGAGTGATTTGATTCCTCAAATATTGATAAGAACTTGGATTTGATGATTTTATTGGTGGTATTTTTTGACATAGTATGTCTTATTACACCTCTATTACAAATTAAATCCATTAATATGTTAGGTATATATACGTTTAAATATTTGGAAATGATTCTCTTTTAAAGAGTGTCGGATAGTGATCCCAACAAACTCATATATCACACGTTCATCTTGGTGTATAAGTGATTCGGAGAAACCAACCCCCATAAAGTAGACCTATTTAGGGAAAAATATTAGGAGGTTAGATTCATAAATTAGTGGAACCACATTCTAGGTAGGTATTTCATCCTCAAGTTCATTATGATTATACTAGATATATCTTTTAACTAATTAATCTATGGCATAAGTTGTTGGATAGTATTTTTAATGTTATTGGTACCATTTTATATCTTCTATAAACTTTTATTCTATTTTTAATATAATATATTCCTATTTATTTATCATTGAGTAACTTATATATCATTTTGAAATTTTATTAGAGTAGACATAAAATTTTATGTGTATTGATACAACCTTGGATATAGAGATAGAAAGAAGTATGTGATGTAACCCATGCTCTAATATGATGGGATTATCGAGGAATATATTGTTTTTCTCTCCTCTCAACATGAAGATCTTTGATATTATCTTAGGAATGGATATTTTGACTTAGTAAAATGTCTATATCAATTAATATAGATTCCAATTTTTCATTTCCTATCTAGATAGTACTCACTATACTCTTATTAGAGAAGGGAAATTTCAAGTGAGGTAATTTGGATTGGATCAAGGGTAGATTGGAATGATTATATATTAGATTGAGAGTTTGATACTTAGGTCAGTTTAAGTTGAGAAACTGAATTCAATACCTCATATAGTAGTTTTATTTCTTAAACTATTTCTTAGATATTTTTTAGGATTTCCTATTAAATGATAGATATATTTATTGATCCATTTTTTTCCAATAATAATATTGATTTCAACTCTACCTTATCATGTAGACTAGATAGAGCTGAGAGAATTAAAAATTCAGTTTGAAGAGATGGATACTATTTTTTTATTTGGACTATAACTTCTTCTCATGGTACCCCTATTCTCTTCTCATAGAAAATCTATAAAAAGAATATGTTTGTCTATTTATTCTCAGAAGTTGAATCTGGTAACTATTAAAAATAATAATTCATTTCCTTAAATTAAAGATTTCATAATTAATTGAAAAGGGATAAATGGTTTTATAAGATTGGTTTGTGATTTTTTTTACCATAAACTCTGAGTAAAACAAGTTCATTTCCAAATATAGCTTTCTGAATATGGTAGGGTCACTCTGAGCATCTTGTTATGCCATTCAGATCGACCAATATAACAACAGTTTTCATTGATTTGATTAATATTATTTTCCATCCATTGTTGCACTATTTCATGGTTGTATTTATGGATTATTTGTAACACCCCGAGCTTCCACGATACGCTTCTCATTCAATAATGCAATAGCTTGCATTGTACGCAAGTTCGAGTTCTAACACACCGCAACTAATCAAAATAGCCGTTATGAATAGTAATAACCACTTTTTAAAATTATAGAAATTTTATATTTCAAAATGGACTTCATTTTTGTATTCGTAATATCGAAATTAGCCTATGTTGAATTTTTGGTATTTTTCTGAGAACTTCTAATTTTTTATGAATAGTGAAAAATACATAAAAACAACTTTTTTAATCAAAATAATTTATACAGATAAATTATACTATTTAGTGGTTTTAAGGTATAATTAGAAAATATTTTTACCATTTTATCCAATGGTGGTCATTAGAATTAATTTAACATTGAAATTGGACATAAACAATTGCCAAACTTTTGATATAAATTGTTTCTTAAAAACACGCTATTTGTTGTAACAGCGGGAATTAATTATGAAATTAATTAATACAACTTATATGTTTGGAATTTTGTAAAATAGACATCATTTTTGAATTCGGAATATCAATTATAGCTTAGGGTGAAATTTTGGCCTTATTCTGAAAAACTTCAATTTTTGATGAATAGTGAAACCACTAAGTGGTAGTTAAATAACTGATTTTTCGTTTAAATGAAATATTACAACTTCTGTGATTTGATTTTCAAAAATCCGACATACATGGTTGTCATTAAGAAGTAAAATGTGGTTCAATGAGATCAAAATAATTTTTTGGTGAATAGTAACTTTTAAGTTCTTAATCGCGATTAGTGGTAATTAGTGTAGTTTAAGGTATAAATAATACATTAATAATATGAAATGACCTAGACACATGTCCCAACCTCATTGGTTGAGTCATGGCCGACCAAGACAAGCCATGGCCTAACTTGGGGACCCCATGGATCCACTTTTGTTGGGAAATAACATAAATTACTTTTTATTTAATGTTAAAGTGAAAATGACACTAACATAAATTGTTCTACTAAAACAATTTTTAATTGGGGTTATACAAGTCCAAATTTTGATTATAAATAGTCATTGGAAAGCTAAAAATATTTCCTACATCATAGTATTTGTTTTATAATTTTTAGACATTAAATAAATTAAAGTATTTATGACATAATAATGATGCAGCGATGACATCATTATTTGACGATTTAAATAAAATGAGAAGATAATGCAAAATCCAAGGATTACACTTGTCCAAAACCAATTGGATGAGTGGATTTCGATGCCTTATCACCTTATCCACGAATTCTATCAATGTGGGACCTTTTAAAACCGAAACACATTTTCAAATAATGTAATGTTCCTTTACTTTCCAAAAGTGCCCCTCCTCTCCTCTTATAAAAGGCCCCCACCTCTACCTCATTTCACACACTCTTCAAGCCATTGTCTCGTCCAACCCCTGCCCATTTGCTCTCTCCACATCCCTCTCCTCATCCTAGAGGATTCCCTTTGGGCAGAATCCTTTCAAAGGAAGCCTTTAGGCTCAACTCAAAAGGAGTTACACTTTTTAAGGTAATTCATTCTCTCATGTTCTTTTGTTTTATTTTGCTTCTCCAACCCCCTAAACTCTTTTTATTTACTTCTTTTGTAACAACACCAGTATCTTAAATATACTAGGATGTTGTTATAAGATTTATTTGAGCTACACTTCCACACAACTACATCAAATAGTTAAAGAACATAAGGTTTCCGTGGATGGCGAAATTCTGCCTCCCGAAACGATGATTGTTCAACACTCATTTAACACCTTCAAAGGTGGCCATTATGATGTCACTATTTTTATATATGATATATAATATGTTTATGTTTTCCTTAAGCTTCTGTTTTTTTTCATTTTGGGCATACCTTTATGGTTTCCATTATGGGTAAAACACGATATCTTCATTTTAGGAAGCGCGGACTACCGCCCCCTGAAAGTGATTTGATTCGTTAATACCATATGTGGGATGTGTGAAGGATAAAGTTAATGATATTATATATGTTATTATACTGGAATTATAATATACTCTCATATCATTATGATTCCATTCCAGAAAATATGAAATAGAAATGGAAGTAGCGTTCATGCGTACGTACGGCTTACCGTCTCCATGAACGGTGCATTTCATTTCTTACCTCTAAATGTGATGTAATATTATAAATGAATGTATGTACTGGATATATATGACATATATGATATCTACATCATGAATACCATTCTGGATATAATGAACCTTTGACCAAATTAACAACATGTAAGTGTAAGAAGCCTATTTTTGACTTAAGAACCAAATACCGACAAAATGAACATTATTAACTTAAATAATTACATAATGTTCATATCATTGTAATAAGTGATATAATAAGGATAATGAAGTTGAAAATGGTTCTTAATAAGGTATATATTAACTCTAGTTTATTATTCATGAGGTTAAAGAACGGTTGAGTCAAGTCAGACACGAGGTAAGGGAATTTCTTAACCCAACTTCCATTCTTTGGGTTAATCTCCTACTTTCAAATTATGTCATGATATTGTTATGTCCTATTTTGTATATTTACTTTCTTTATGTGTACCTATAGTGAATACACATAATATATCTATTTTATTTTAAAAATTATCTTTGTAAGGACTTCGTCTCAATCTCCTTTCATTGAGGCATATTTGGTTTTATACACAAATTTCTTTTATACGGTGTATAAACCACTTTGACTTTTACATTTACTCAAAAGGAATCTTTTTATACGAAGCGTTTTACTAAACGACAAAAAGGAATGTTTTTCTTTCCATACGTATGCGGCGACAACGACTTCTCCGCCGTCGTAACCATTATTTGAGTTTCGGCTTCCTCTACAAGCCATCATTTTTTTTAATAAAAAAATAAATACAAAGTTTTAACTTACTTTTATTTTGGTATTGAAAATGGTTTTGAAAGCGTTTTTATTATATCAATGTGTTGTATTGATATCTTGTGATTGGAATGTGGAAATGTTATGTTTCCTTTATGCATGTTTTATGTGATATGATTATGTTATGGTTTATGATATGTTTAAACCTATTCATATGAGGAATGTATTGGACTTAATAAGTGACGGGTGGGGCCCGCTATAGCTCCTCGATGCATCGGTAGGTCTCATGAGACAACTAGACGTGGAATTGGCCGAGGCCCTTTCCCAATTTGATTTATGGTTTTGGCCGAGGCCTTAATCATTTTAGACGTCTTGGCCGAGGCCTTGACAAAATGTTTCAGAATGTCCGGCATTATACATTCCATCATTATGAAAGTGGTTATTGATATTGCATGTGATTATTCGACCAGTAGAATATCCATGTGAAGAAGTAAATGGCATTATCTCATTTTACTTTTGCCATATTATGTTGAAGTTCATGTTTAAAAGGCTTTTGTTTTAGTTATACATTGCCTTAAATGTTAATGTTTATTTATGAAAGCTTCCGCATTATTGTTATCCTTACTGAGCATCTGAGCTCACCCCTTTCAATGTTTTAATATTTTCCAGGATGTGAAGAAGTATTTTATGAATGACCTGCAGGGATAGTCGGAAGAGGATATGAGTGTGGACTATGGAGACTTTGTTATTGTAGTTTTTCACTTTTTGATGTAATGAAAGACTTATGAATGTATCTAGTGTTTCCAAGGCTACTAAACTAATCGGTCTTTCGAGACTTGATCCTTTGTGATCATGCCAATGTTACGAAGTAATGCACCGACTCTGGGTAGCTGGGGTCGGGGCGTTACAGTTGGTATCAGAGGCAGTTTAGTACTAACCTTGGAAGCTAGATTTAGATAAACTCTGATTAGATCACATAGCCCAAAGATAGACTTTGAGGATTAGTATAGAATAACTTCCTATAATTTTGGTATTATAGAGATGTTATGAGTTTCCCGAGCAATACATCCCTGTCTGGATACGAGCAGGTAGAGGCGGCTCTGGCACAGATGTACCTAGGGGTAAAACCCGAAAACACCGCTTTGAGCTAGACTCGAACGGGAACTGGTGCACGACAACGGGCCTTGCTGCACTCTTGGTTACGACACTCCCGGGGGATATGCTTAGGATAATTCTCATTTTATTTACAAACCACTATGAAGGGTTATGAGTATATACTTTCTCAAAGAAAACATTTCTTTTTATGATTATGGATTATATCCATAAATAGTTCAATTTAAGTTAAGTGTTTTATAAGTATGTGATTATGTATTTTGATTCATAAACTAATCTAGTTTATGCCATTGTTTAGAAATGGCGCCTAGTAGAAGGAATGGAAACTGTATCAATGCACAAACTCCGTGTAGGGATTGCCCTCCTGCTCAAGATAATTATTGTGGACCTGAAGATACAACTGGTGCTGATCAACTTATTACCATACTGGGACAACTCACGCAGGTTATGAATAACAACCTTACTCGTATGGAGCACCCTGATCCGCAACGTGGAGGATCAATGCTAGACCGTTTCATGAGGCAACAACCGCCAACCTTCAATGGGAGTACAAATCCTACAGTAGCTGAGCAATGGATAAATTCCTTAGAGAAAATATTCCATGCCTTGGGGAGTAGTGAAAGGGAGAAGGTTGTCATGGCAGTTTACCGCCTCACTGGAGATGCCGATCAATGGTGGTCACTAATTCAAAACACAAAGGAAGATGATGAATTAACAAACATGGAATGGCAGGAGTTCAAAGAACTGTTCTTAGAAAAATACTTACCTCGAGACCATCGAGCGGATATGGAAAGGCAATTTTTGAGTCTGAGACAAAAGGAGGATGAGAATGTCGCAAAGTATGAGGCTAACTTTACAAGGTTAGCGAGGCATGCTGCAGATTATATACGTAACCCAAGAAGTAAGATTGATCGTTTCTTTGATGGGTTAAAACCATTTCTCCGTCGAGCTCTAGTGTCACAATCTTTCTCAACATACGAAGATATAGTCTCATGTGCTATCAAGACAGAAAAGGAATTCTCTAAGTCTTATGACAACAAAGTAAAGCAAGAGAAGAAGAGAACGGTGGAACAAGAGACAGATAAAGGGAAAAAGGGAAAGAAGGATTTTCCATTATGTGATAATTGTGGGAAGAATCACCCTGGTACTTGCCTAAAAGGAATGGGAGTCTGTTATAAATGTGGAGAAAAAGGTCACCAGGCACGTGATTGCAAGGGAAAGAAAGAGGCTGTCAAAGTTGAATGCTACAATTGTAGAGAAATGGGTCATTATGCAAATGAATGTCCTAAGCGTCAAGGAAACTTACCTCAGAAAAGGACAAGGGATCAAGGACAATCTTATGCTATTACTACAGTTGAAGCAGAATAACTAATGTATTGGGGCTTTTGGACTCATGGATTATATTCTGGTTATTAGAATAATGTGATCTATATAAGGATTGTACTGCAGTACTTTTTGATTTCAGTAAGGTTTTAATATGATTAAGGTAATCATATTTTTAGTATGTGACAATAAGAGAAACTAATATTTGTTTGGGGAATCTGATAAATTGATTTTGGAATTAAGAGACCTTTTAGAGAAAGTCTGGATAGAGGTATTTTGGATAACTATAAAGGTTGGAGTGGATTAAGTTGAACCTTGGATAGTAAATTTAAGGTTAAAAATTTTCTGGATATTATTCTTGGAATACTATAGTTTTATGAAAAGGACAACCTGCAGGGTGGGGCATAACTCGTCGCGTCGGACACAGCTGCAGGAATCGAACCCACAACCATAGTGCGACAAGCCTTTATTTCCTACCACTAGCCTACAAGAAGTCCCTGGTTATTACAAAATAGTTTTACTAATCTAAATGGTATGTGTTAACATTTTGAACCTTATACAATTAGGATAAGTATAATATTTTTGAGTTCTATTATCTTTTTGAGTGAAAGATGAGTTGAAGGTTGAAACTCTAATTGTCAAGCATAAATATATATATACCTATCTCTTATTCAATGAATAAATTAATTCTTAAACTTTAGTAAAGGGATATTAAAACAAAAAAATGTGTTATCCTAATACCTTATGTCTTGTTGAACTGATGATATTTTAAATCAGCATAGATTGAAGGCTTTGAGGCCCTCAATTTGACAGTTGATTGTGATTGATGACCTCAATCACTCCCTACAAATATTTACGTTTTTCCTCCAATTATATGTCTTTAATTGCCACCAATGTTCTCCTTATCGAGATGATAATTTGGTGGTGACTTTCTTATTTCCATTTCCCTCTTATTAAGGCTAAATTTTATTAACCTTATTTCCGATGTGGGTTTTCCACAAAGGTATTTTCTCTTTTCAACCTTTTATTTTCCAAGAAAAATTTCAAATTGCGAGGACGCAATTTATTGAAGGAGGGGAGAATGTAACACCCCGAGCTTCCACGATACGCTTCTCATTCAATAATGCAATAGCTTGCATTGTACGCAAGTTCGAGTTCTAACACACCGCAACTAATCAAAATAGCCGTTATGAATAGTAATAACCACTTTTTAAAATTATAGAAATTTTATATTTCAAAATGGACTTCATTTTTGTATTCGTAATATCGAAATTAGCCTATGTTGAATTTTTGGTATTTTTCTGAGAACTTCTAATTTTTTATGAATAGTGAAAAATACATAAAAACAACTTTTTTAATCAAAATAATTTATACAGATAAATTATACTATTTAGTGGTTTTAAGGTATAATTAGAAAATATTTTTACCATTTTATCCAATGGTGGTCATTAGAATTAATTTAACATTGAAATTGGACATAAACAATTGCCAAACTTTTGATATAAATTGTTTCTTAAAAACACGCTATTTGTTGTAACAGCGGGAATTAATTATGAAATTAATTAATACAACTTATATGTTTGGAATTTTGTAAAATAGACATCATTTTTGAATTCGGAATATCAATTATAGCTTAGGGTGAAATTTTGGCCTTATTCTGAAAAACTTCAATTTTTGATGAATAGTGAAACCACTAAGTGGTAGTTAAATAACTGATTTTTCGTTTAAATGAAATATTACAACTTCTGTGATTTGATTTTCAAAAATCCGACATACATGGTTGTCATTAAGAAGTAAAATGTGGTTCAATGAGATCAAAATAATTTTTTGGTGAATAGTAACTTTTAAGTTCTTAATCGCGATTAGTGGTAATTAGTGTAGTTTAAGGTATAAATAATACATTAATAATATGAAATGACCTAGACACATGTCCCAACCTCATTGGTTGAGTCATGGCCGACCAAGAAAAGCCATGGCCTAACTTGGGGACCCCATGGATCCACTTTTGTTGGGAAATAACATAAATTACTTTTTATTTAATGTTAAAGTGAAAATGACACTAACATAAATTGTTCTACTAAAACAATTTTTAATTGGGGTTATACAAGTCCAAATTTTGATTATAAATAGTCATTGGAAAGCTAAAAAGATTTCCTACATCATAGTATTTGTTTTATAATTTTTAGACATTAAATAAATTAAAGTATTTATGACATAATAATGATGCAGCGATGACATCATTATTTGACGATTTAAATAAAATGAGAAGATAATGCAAAATCCAAGGATTACACTTGTCCAAAACCAATTGGATGAGTGGATTTCGATGCCTTATCACCTTATCCACGAATTCTATCAATGTGGGACCTTTTAAAACCGAAACACATTTTCAAATAATGTAATGTTCCTTTACTTTCCAAAAGTGCCCCTCCTCTCCTCTTATAAAAGGCCCCCACCTCTACCTCATTTCACACACTCTTCAAGCCATTGGCTCGGCCAACCCCTGCCCATTTGCTCTCTCCACATCCCTCTCCTCATCCTAGAGGATTCCCTTTGGGCAGAATCCTTTCAAAGGAAGCCTTTAGGCTCAACTCAAAAGGAGTTACACTTTTTAAGGTAATTCATTCTCTCATGTTCTTTTGTTTTATTTTGCTTCTCCAACCCCCTAAACTCTTTTTATTTACTTCTTTTGTAACAACACCAGTATCTTAAATATACTAGGATGTTGTTATAAGATTTATTTGAGCTACACTTCCACACAACTACATCAAATAGTTAAAGAACATAAGGTTTCCGTGGATGGCGAAATTCTGCCTCCCGAAACGATGATTGTTCAACACTCATTTAACACCTTCAAAGGTGGCCATTATGATGTCACTATTTTTATATATGATATATAATATGTTTATGTTTTCCTTAAGCTTCTGTTTTTTTTCATTTTGGGCATACCTTTATGGTTTCCATTATGGGTAAAACACGATATCTTCATTTTAGGAAGCGCGGACTACCGCCCCCTGAAAGTGATTTGATTCGTTAATACCATATGTGGGATGTGTGAAGGATAAAGTTAATGATATTATATATGTTATTATACTGGAATTATAATATACTCTCATATCATTATGATTCCATTCCAGAAAATATGAAATAGAAATGGAAGTAGCGTTCATGCGTACGTACGGCTTACCGTCTCCATGAACGGTGCATTTCATTTCTTACCTCTAAATGTGATGTAATATTATAAATGAATGTATGTACTGGATATATATGACATATATGATATCTACATCATGAATACCATTCTGGATATAATGAACCTTTGACCAAATTAACAACATGTAAGTGTAAGAAGCCTATTTTTGACTTAAGAACCAAATACCGACAAAATGAACATTATTAACTTAAATAATTACATAATGTTCATATCATTGTAATAAGTGATATAATAAGGATAATGAAGTTGAAAATGGTTCTTAATAAGGTATATATTAACTCTAGTTTATTATTCAGGAGGTTAAAGAACGGTTGAGTCAAGTCAGACACGAGGTAAGGGAATTTCTTAACCCAACTTCCATTCTTTGGGTTAATCTCCTACTTTCAAATTATGTCATGATATTGTTATGTCCTATTTTGTATATTTACTTTCTTTATGTGTACCTATAGTGAATACACATAATATATCTATTTTATTTTAAAAATTATCTTTGTAAGGACTTCGTCTCAATCTCCTTTCATTGAGGCATATTTGGTTTTATACACAAATTTCTTTTATACGGTGTATAAACCACTTTGACTTTTACATTTACTCAAAAGGAATCTTTTTATACGAAGCGTTTTACTAAACGACAAAAAGGAATGTTTTTCTTTCCATACGTATGCGGCGACAACGACTTCTCCGCCGTCGTAACCATTATTTGAGTTTCGGCTTCCTCTACAAGCCATCATTTTTTTTAATAAAAAAATAAATACAAAGTTTTAACTTACTTTTATTTTGGTATTGAAAATGGTTTTGAAAGCGTTTTTATTATATCAATGTGTTGTATTGATATCTTGTGATTGGAATGTGGAAATGTTATGTTTCCTTTATGCATGTTTTATGTGATATGATTATGTTATGGTTTATGATATGTTTAAACCTATTCATATGAGGAATGTATTGGACTTAATAAGTGACGGGTGGGGCCCGCTATAGCTCCTCGATGCATCGGTAGGTCTCATGAGACAACTAGACGTGGAATTGGCCGAGGCCCTTTCCCAATTTGATTTATGGTTTTGGCCGAGCCCTTAATCATTTTAGACGTCTTGGCCGAGGCCTTGACAAAATGTTTCAGAATGTCCGGCATTATACATTCCATCATTATGAAAGTGGTTATTGATATTGCATGTGATTATTCGACCAGTAGAATATCCATGTGAAGAAGTAAATGGCATTATCTCATTTTACTTTTGCCATATTATGTTGAAGTTCATGTTTAAAAGGCTTTTGTTTTAGTTATACATTGCCTTAAATGTTAATGTTTATTTATGAAAGCTTCCGCATTATTGTTATCCTTACTGAGCATCTGAGCTCACCCCTTTCAATGTTTTAATATTTTCCAGGATGTGAAGAAGTATTTTATGAATGACCTGCAGGGATAGTCGGAAGAGGATATGAGTGTGGACTATGGAGACTTTGTTATTGTAGTTTTTCACTTTTTGATGTAATGAAAGACTTATGAATGTATCTAGTGTTTCCAAGGCTACTAAACTAATCGGTCTTTCGAGACTTGATCCTTTGTGATCATGCCAATGTTACGAAGTAATGCACCGACTCTGGGTAGCTGGGGTCGGGGCGTTACATTATTTATTTATATAGATGAGTAATATTGATGATAATGGAAATAACATTTATTTTATCATTGTGACAATGTGAAATAAGGGGATTTATATGACTATTTCTAAATTTTCATTCTTGATTCGTGAGCTTAAATTCTTCAAGAATGCTATATCAGAAGCTAGACTTTGGCTATATCCTGAGAAAGTAGAGGTAGTGTTGTATTTGGAAGTCCCAAATAACATCTTAAAGATTAAGATATTTTTAGGTTTTGTTTGATATTATCATTTATTTATCGATGATATTTATTGGATAGTTTCTTCTATGAAAGCTCTAATGATGAATGGTGAAAATTTATTTGGTCAAATTGTTGAATGTGAACTAAACTATATGTGCATGATATTAATGTACAAATGAATATGATGCATAAAGAATATATATATATATATATATATATATGATTTTTTTTTTGTGTGTATATATATATATTTTACATTTAATATATGCATATAATTCATTTATATTTCCATGCATATGATTCATGTAAAATATAATATATATATATATATATTATTTTTATTACATTCAATGAAATATACTACTTCAACTTCTCCCCAAATTGGTATTCATTAATATTAAAATAAAGGTTGGTTCATTGAAGATATTTTCTTTTATTCATTGAAACAAGTTAAATGAAATACACTCAATAGGTAGTACTTAATATGATGCATTATTAATGAGTATCCTCATGCTTCACTTATAAAATTTAATGATTTATATTTGTATGGGTGTATATTTTTTACATCTGTTCGATAGATTTGTGGTCATCAATTTACTGAAATGTTATTAAATATTTCTTACTTCCCAATGATCATTAATTGTTCTATGAAGGCGCTAGCACCCCTTCATGAATTTGGGAGTCCTCTGGTTTAGAACTATGACCCATTGACCAGAGAAATCCCTCATAGACAGGAATCATGTTTTTGTTACTTGTATGATAATCATTAATAATCCTTTGTATAAAGGAATATAGATGTTGTTGTTGTATGTGAATACAAGGTGTTTTTCATAATTTATTTTTACAATAATTCATAGGTTTGGTTTCTTAAGGATAGATCTGTCTATTTTTAGGTATTTTTCAACTACCAATGACCATTAGATGATCACATGAAACCAATAAGTGGCATCCAAAGAAATTTCCTTCAAGAATCCTACATTTTATGATCAGTTGTTTTGATTTATATCATATTATTAAAATGAAAAATAGAATATTGTAAAACAATATAAGTGTTTCAAGAAACGTAAATGTTGTTTCAAATTACATTTATTCAATTCATTCTATGTAAGGGTGTTTGGTTAATTACCCTTAAAAATGTTCTCATATAAGTTATAGAAGGTTATATGTAAAGGTATTTAATGTTTAACTTTACACAACATAATAAATTTTAAACTTTCCCTTATATAAAATATTTTTGTATAAGGGTACCCCAATCTACCCTTATGCAAAGTGTTCTACATAAATTTTAGTAGACAAAACCATTACACAGTGGATCTTACCACAAATCACCTTTACATAGAATGTATGCATAAATATAAGCATAGTCTATCCTTACCTATATAAGGGTAAATATAAAAATTGTTTAATTTTTTAAAATATTTAAATGGTTTAAATAGTTTAAAAAATGTGTATAAATCATGGTAAAATTTATTTTTTGAAATATTTAATTTGTGGGGAATTTATAAATTATTTAATTAAATATGAAAGGTTAATAATTAATGAAATTATTTATTATGAAATATTTTATTCCCAAATATTAAATATTAATATTTAAAATTTATTTTTCAAATTATATGGAATGATTTATGATTTAGAAATAAAATTTTTCATTTATATATCATAAAGGGTAATTTATAGAAAGTTTATATGTTATTAAATATTTGATATCTAGATTATAAAAAAGTTTATCTGGTAGAAATTGAATTTTAAAATTGTTATAATTCATAAAATTTCATATATAAATGTCATAAAATATAAAATATGAAAGGATTCAAATTGAAATGAATATAAAAATATATATATTATTTATAATTTATAAAATGTTTATAATTATAATTTATTTATCAAATATTCATGATTTTTTATCTTATGTTTTGGAAAAAAATTGTTTTTTATTTATTAAATTTCTTTGATATTCATGTTTAGTAATTTGTTTGAGAAATATGAGTATTTTTTTTATTTACGTTTAACTATTGAACTACATCTATGATTTAAATCCCTACATTACATGATATGTATGACTCCATAAAACTTAGTTTTAATATAACTTGACCTTAGTTCGTAATTTGAGTTAGGAGAATGAAAATAATTTTTGAATATAGTTTTTGAATATTATGTTTTAGATATATTGTGTATTGAATTATATCTTGAGTAAAGTATCCCCAGGTAATGGAACATGGGGTTGTAACACCTACCATCCTGGAGGTTATTCCTTTCCTAGAAAAATATATTTGGTTTCCTATCTATCTCTTCAAGGTTACTCATGTGGGGATTTCTAATCTCGTATAACTCTATGCCTTTACATGAAAAGTTCATATATATTATGCATATAATGCATTTGGATATGTATAAATATATTTATCTTCTATTTTTGGGTGTGTAACAAAAACTTTTGGGTTGTATAAAGAGTTACACATTAATGTGGGGTGAATTCAATAATTTTATAGTTCAAATGGGGATTCCAAAAATAAAATAATATAAGAATTCATACACAAAAAGATTAAAGAATCCTAAGATAATGATTGAATAACATTTTCTAGTTATGAATTTAATATGAATATGATGCATATTAAATTGGTGATGTTAGAAGACCCCCTAAAATACTAAGTGTGAGATTCCTTCTAAAGAAACACTTTTCAAGACCTAGATTATCTAAATAGGTAGGCCATTTCATACATGGGTTCTCATTGATTTTCTTTTTATAAGGTAAGAAAGCAATAGGTGACACTGGATAATCCTTGGGTTGGTCATCCCATATATGGTTTCCTATAAATTGACCTTTTTTGGAATATTTTTGGTGTTTTGTTTGGGTAACACTAGCTGGGGGACCTTAATAAAATTAGGTTACTAGAGAATGAGTTAATATTATTCGTATAATGGATATGTAAAAAGTGTTTTCCACTCAACTATAAAAGAGTCACAACTATTTTTATTGGGATGATGTTGTACCTAAATCACTAATTGGTGATAAAAATTACATAGTGGACTCATTTCATATTAAAATAGGGATCTTGGATGACTAAAAGGTCATGATGTTTAGGTACATCAATTATAGTGGGGGAACTTTCATTTAAATTCCTTAATGAAAATATATAATAGATGATACTCACCCACTGATATGTATTTATTATACATTATGGAATACTTAATCACAATCATAATGAGATCACTTATAGTTATGGCCTATAAAATAGTTAAATATTAGTATCTAGTATTGAAAAGTGTTCTCAAGGAAACCATTTTTAGAATTCAAATGTGAATGTTATAGATATTAATTCCACCAACTCGGAATCATGGTTATTAGATACCAGGTGTATATCACACATTTTTTCTAACAAACATAGACTTATATACATGAGAGAATTTTTTAAGGGTGAATTGTATGATAATTTCGATAATAGAGAAAAAAATTTGTATTAGAAATAGATATTTGTCCTCTAATTCTACCCAATAGATTATTCCTAGAATTAAAAAGTCGTTACTATGTTCCCACCATAAACAAGAATTTTATTTCTGTATATCATTAGGAAAATTTACGATTTTCATTAATTATTAATAAAAAATTGTTTTATTTATAAGATTGAAAATTTTTATGGTATTATAAACTTATGAATGGTCTATATATTCTTGATATGGATAATCCAATTTATAATATTCCAAATAAGAAGTCTTGGGTTGATTCTAATCCCACCTACCTTTGACATTGTTTCCTTATACATATAAATAACAAACATGATAAATACTCTATAGAGATGGATTTCTAGAAACATCTAATTATGAATCATTTGATACATACAAACACTTTTTATTGGTAAAAATTAAAAATTACCTTTTTGGAGAAAATGTGAAATGGATAGTGGACCCTTGGATCTCATACAAAGTGATGTATATATACCAATTAGCACACAATAAAATGGTATGTATGGTACTTAATTATTTTTATAGGGGAATTTAGTTGGAATTATTATTTGTTTATGATAAAACACAAGTATAAAACTTTTGAAAAGTTTAAAATTTTTTAAAACAAAACATGGTTTAAAATATAAAAAATTATTAAGATTTTATGATCAGATCGGGGTGGTGAAACCTTGACCTAGGAATTAATTGATCATCTAATAGATTATGGAATTTTTCAAAAAACACACACCACCTAGAACACCACAATTTAATAGTGTGTCTAAGATAAAGAATCGTGCATTTTTACATGGTTTGATTGATGATGAGTTGGTGTTACCTTCTTATTTCACTCAAGGGTTATTATTTATATAATAATACATTTCTACTAACATTTACTCCATATAAATAAGTTATAAAGATTCTATATTATATTTTTTATAGTAAATATCTCAGATTTTATTTTATTAAGATTTTTGGTTGTGAATAATCCATATGACAAAGGAATTCAGATAAAATTAACTCTAAATATAACAAATGTTTATTTGTTGGCTATGCCAAGGAAACTAAGGGATATTATTTCTATAACCCTAATTAAAAAATGTCTTTATGGTAATAAATATTATATTTCTTGAGAAGGAATATATAATTCTAGGTTTCAATGGGATTAAATTTAAACATAGATAAGTTCAATACCAATAAATAGTAATTGTTCCTAAAATGGAAGTTGAGCTAGGTCTGTAAAGAGTTGTAGAATAAGAACTAACTCAAGTTACATAAGAAATTTTAAGGTTTAGTTGGATTCATATAGAACATGAGATAAATTTATTACTAATTGTTAATGATTATCAAGTAACATTCATAGGAGATAGGTCTACATCCTACCAAGTGGCTATTGAGAGTTATGATTAGAAGAAGTGATTAAAATCCATGGAACTTAATATAGAATCTATGTATACTATCTAATTATGGCACATGGTAAATAAAATTGAAGTAGTAAGAGTCGTAGTGTAAAAGTGGGTTTTATGTAGGGAAGCTATCAGGGATGGTAGAGTTTCTACACTATAAGGAAAAGGGTTCAAAAAAATCATAGTGTTGATAAAGTCCATTTGGATTTCACTTGAAATAGTAGCTCATTATGATTATGATATATATCAAATGGATGTTAGAAACTTTTTCCTTAGTGAGAATTTAGTCAAGGATATGTATATGACACAACCTCAAGGTTTTAAAGTGAAAAGTGAGACTATTAATGTTTGAAAGTTGTAACGGTCAGTTTATAGAATAAAGAATGATTCTTAGAGTTGGAATATTTTATTTGATGATGCAATTAAAGATTTTGGTTTCATAAAGAATGTAGATTATTATTGTGTATATATGTATATTAGTTTGAGTAAGTGACATTTTTTATTTCATATATAGATGGCATATTTCTTATCGTAAATGACTGCATGATACTTCATTCTTTAATGGTGTGGCTGGGTAAATATCTCTCAATAAAAACATTGGTGGAGTATCCAACATATTGGCTGTAAAGATCTATAGAGATAGATCTAAGAGGTTTCTTGGACTAAGGGTAACGTGATAAGGAGATTTAGCATGGAGAAGTCCAAGAAGGGGACTTTATCAGTGATCCATGGCATGAATCTTAGGAAGATTTTAGATCCTTCTAAAGAGTTAGAAATTATAGATAGCATTCCTTGTACTTTCTCCATTGGATCTATCATGTATACCATATTGTATACTCAACCTGAAGTCTCATATTCTTTGATAATAACTAGTATATTCCAATATAATCTTGGTGAGAGTCATTTGATTTATCATAAGAACATTCTTAAGTACTTGATAAGGAATAAGTATATATTCTTGGTCTTTAAAGGACAGAATAAACTTTGTGTAAAGGGTCACATAAATGCTAGTTTCCAATATGAAAAAAAGATGATTTGATATCTCAATATTGATTTATTTTTTTCCTAAATGATGGATATTTCAGTTAGAAAATTTCTAAGAAATCCACTTTAGAAGACTTGACAACATAGGTAGAGTATATTCCTACTTCTGATGCTATGAAAGAATCTATTTGGAATAACAAGTCCATTCTAGAATGTGGAGTCATTCATAGTATTGATGGAGAAATTGAGCTACAATATGACAAAAATACGGTTGTTTCTCAGGATACGAAACCTCAGTATTACTAAAACACCAAAAAAATACATGGTAAATTTCATCTCATACAAGAGATCATTGATATGGTGATGTAAAGATCATTTGGGAGGATAAATAGGATTATATAGCAGATCAATTTTTTAAACTGTTACCACAGCAACAACATGAGGGTCATGTAGTTCTTTAGTTGTAGGACACATGATAGATTGTTTTGAATGGTTGTAAAATGTATAATTTTTTTATAATAAATGAAATATTTATTTATCAATCATTTATCTGTGTTGAAATCTATTTTACATGAATGGTCAAATGATAAGATCAACTGAAAGTATGACTTTGATGTAAGGACCCGCAAATTTCAAGGAAATTTTTTTCTTAATTTTCTTTGGAATTTTACAAGAGCGCAGCTTCAGACGGCACCTGATTCCGAGGCCCGGTGTGCCCGGAATCAATTTCCGAAGTTTGGCTCGGGTACGTTCAGTGAACGGACGAGCGGGTTTTTCTATCTTTTGAACCGGTGCCCGGAATCAAATTCTGAGGGCACCGATGAAATCGCAGCGCCGGTATTTGCTTAGAAACGCCTCTTCCGGAGTTGCGTTTGCTCAGGCGTGGTTTTTAATTTTTGCGGCTTTAAGTCAGAAATAAAATAAAGTTTGTGCGAAAACTTTATTCTATTTCACTTAAGCTGCTTGGAAGCCACTTGAAGCCACTTAAAGACGGCTTGAACTGAGTTGAACTGGATAGGATGCTATCCGGAAATATCCTACCCCCTTGGTAGGATATTTGTGAGGTGGGGCCCGCACGAGCCCCGCCGTTTCTTTCGCTAAGTAACGCACCCGCGAAAACCCGTCAAAGTAACTGAAAAGTCAACCGACGCGTTTTCTTTAATTTCTTAACAGACCATTTAATTGGGCGGTTTATTTCGTGAATTAAATGGGCTGTTTCATTCGTTGAATTAATTCAACGAATTTAATGGGTCGTTACATACGCGTTTGCGTTCGTTGGCAAAATAATAAAATAAGACCAACTCTTTCTTTTGGAGGATTACTCGTTGTGCGAGATTCTCTGGGCCTCCACCTTCCCCGCGAAGAACGCGAAGAACGCGAAGAACGCGAAGAACGCCGGCGACCGGAATTCGACGACGCACACCGAGATCTGCGACGTCGACGAGCTTTACCCGCGACGTTCTTCGGCGACGCCTCTTCTTCCGCGGCCGATCCTCGTTCGGCAACTAAGGTGAGAATCGGATCGTTTAAATTCTCCCTTTTTAAATTTCATGGCAACGGATTTAATTAATTAAATCCGTTTTTTCTTGATCCGGAGATTGGCGACGCGACGCCGGATACCGCGACGACGCGACGATCTCCTTCATCCGTGACGAGCGATTCCGCGACGACCTCTCGTCCGATGACGACGACAAGGTAAGGGTTGATTTGAAATATTTTTTTTCCTTTCCCGTGATTTTATTTCTTTTAAAATAAGGAACCGATCACAGAACAATTTTAAATTTATTTAAAATTGTTGATTGGTCGTTTCTTGTTTCTCCCGATGTTTATGACTAACGCGGAGGGTGCGGGTCTAACGAACAAGACCCGGCAACCCTCCGCCGATCTTCCTTTTTGTGCGGATTTGGCGGGCAACGGCAAAAGCATGACGCAAGGGCCATTTGTTGATTCCACAGTGAAGGACGCGTCCCGGGAGGAACAATGGCGCAGACGGGAGGCAAAACGGGCCACCGGAGCAACTCCGGCGGCCCGCGGAAGGGGGCGGCGGCGCGGGTCGCCGGCGCAGCGGCGCCGGCGACCGGAGGCGGCGGCGCCCGGCGGGCCGCCGGAGGAGTCCGCCGCGGCCGAGCCGCGGCGGCGGCGAACCGCCGGACCGCGTCCGCGGTCCGGCCACCCAGCACGCGGCCCGCGCGGGCCTCGTTTCTCCAAAGCCGCGGGTTTGACCCGCGGCGGCTCCCTCGGCCGCTCGGCCGAAGCCGAGCCGGCCGGTCCGGTCGGCCGGGCCGCGCCCAGGCCGGACCGGACCCGGCCTAGCCGACCCGGTTCGGCCGACCCAAGGGGGGGTCGGGCCGGGTCGCCCCGGGCCCAGAACCCCCGTTTCGGGCCCTCTTCGGTCTTTCGCCCATATCTTGGGCCTGGGACCTCCGATTGATGAACCGTCAGCAGCTACGCGATCCTTGGATCGAGACGGTCGTTTCGGTATATTATACTCAAGGTTTCGGAAGACTTTGGGTTCGGCCGGGTTGGTTCGTACACGAAACCAACCGGGCCCTCGGAGCGGAAATGCTCATAACTTGAGCTACGGACGTCCGAACGACGTACCGTCAGCTGTGGTAGTTTCCTCTAAGTGAGACGGAACTTTTGGCATACTCCGCCCGAGGATCGGATACAGGCGGAGTACGGTCGGGTTGGTTTTGCCCTAAAAAACCAACCGGGCCCCTGGGACGAAAATGCCAATAACTCTCAGACCGGGCGTCCGATTGACGCGCCGTCTGTTGCGTTGAGATCCTGTTGTCGATACGGAACTTTTGGATACATCAACTTCGGACTACGTGTCAGTTGATGTATCAGTCTCTCGGCTCGTGGAGTGGACCCTCCTAAACGAGCTCGCTATGTGCGGGAACCCTAGCGCTGGCTGTGACTTCGACGACAGAGCAGAGATCCTCCGTGGACTGCGACGACGACAGAGCAGAGATCCTCCGTGGACTGCGACGACGGCAGAGCAGAGATCCTCCGTGGACTGCGACGACGGCAGAGCAGAGATCCTTCGTGGACTGCGGCGATGACTGTGCAGAGATCCTCAGTGGACTGCGTCGACTACTGCACTCAGCGATCCTACGTGGATCAGTGCTACAGGTTCTGTGTGAGCCCGATCCTATGTGGGTCCTTACTACCAGTTCTGTGTGAGCCACTGCCTACAGGTTCTGTGTGAGCCCGATCCTGTGTGGGTCTTCTGCGGGGGTTAGTACCTATCGATCCTTCGTGGGTCCGACGACTTAGATTGATCAGTGATCATCTTTGACGTCATCTGAAAAAGTATACCTGGTTGAGCTGAATCTTATGTTACTCTCCTTTGTGGATTGTGTTGAACTATCCTATGTGGATTTACTGTTTACTCTCCTTGTGTATTTGAGTCTTGCTTTCCTTTGTGGATTGAGTTGTTCTTGAGCTCGTGAGCAGAGCTAGAATTGGGGACTTAGGTATATTTATGGGCATATACCTAAGTCGAGTCAGATGTTACTTCGTGATTGCATCTTTCTTTTGTGTTATATCCTTTGTGGATTTCGGGAGACCTTCGGGGGTCTCGGGGTCCTTACTGAGTAGCTTATACTCACCCCTGCACGGGCTATGCCCGAACCTTTTTGTGTTGGATGCAGACGACGGACAGCGCTGATCACGGTTGGGGCGTGGAGCAGGACGGTACCTGGAGGTGGACCACTGGGCGGGACGTGCTCGGAGCGGACGTGGGACCCGAGGAGCCTGGAGGCTATCTGTACCCACCCTTCAGGTGGGATTGCCAGTGGACGACACGAGGCCGCCGTCTTTTCTTCAGTTGTTGTACTTTACTTTTCAGTTGTACTTTACAGTTGGGCTTGTATTTCCGGCCCCCATTACTTTTCTGCACTTTACTTTCCGCTTGCTGACTCTGTGTGGTTGTTACTTATAAAGGCAATGCCTTCCCTGTTTACTGGGATTTTACGCCTTGGTGCTAGTCGCCAGCCCCTGGCCTATGGAAGGCGGGCTTGGGGTAGTCACGGCACGGGCCCCGAGGACGGGTCGTGACATTTGAGCTATCCCTAACTGATGATCATCATGGAGTATTATGGGTTGTTATAATATGATAATGTCATATTAAATAGATTATTATACACATTATAAATATTTTATGAGTTATAAATAATGGATTCATGAGGTAATAAGTAAGGACTTATTAAATGGATTGATCTTCTAAAGTATTACTCCTGGAATATCATACAGTTGGTTATATACCTAAGGGTGTATTATTACTATAAAATCCCTCTTACATGAGGTTAAGGAGATACCTAGAATGAAAACATTGATAATTTGATATTCAACTTAATTAATTCAATATATAATATTATCTAATAAGGGTTTGGTTTGGTATGTTGTTGATCATGTCATCAGTTAGAGAACAACCAATATGGAATTTGACTACTTACATGACAAGTAAATACATTTGGACCTTGATTGAATTAGACTGGGGAAATACATTTTTATGTTTAGTTGTGTTATATATGATGTGATAAATTACTTGGATAAGTGAAATGTGATGTTATTATCATATATATGAATGAAATATGGAATATTCATCAACATGGTCAGTCTTTGACAGAGAATCCAGAAAATATGAGTTAGCCTATACTATATTGACATGTTCCATGTCTATTAGTCACTTGATTTAATAGAAAAAATGATTATATAGGTATACATACAGTATATATGATGCATATTATGGTGGAAATTTTTATTTATAGATAAGTGTATTCCTGATGGAGATCACACTAGGAACTTTAGTAGTTTGAGTAGCATCAATTCTTTTTTAGAGCTTGTTATTTGTTTCCATGTCTGAAATAGGGATTTTGTAGATGTTTTCAATACTGTTATGTCTCATATAACTACATAGTTAGGCCCTGGATAAGGATAAAATTTATAAAAAAGTATTGATCAAAATGGATAGAGTTTGATGAAACCATATCTAAAAGCGTTTGGATAGATTCACAAAGAGATGTTAAGTTTTCCATATAGTCCTTATGGGATTTTAGTGAAAGTGTGATATTTTTAGACTTTAATTAAAATGTATATTCATGATATTTATATACACATTCATATTATGAATGAAGAATATATACATATATATATATATAATATTTTGTATATATATGTAGTATAAATTTAATACATTCATATAATTCATTTATATTAGCATGTATATGATGCATGTATAATATATATATATATGTGTGTGTGTGTGTGTGATATATATATATATATATTATAATAGGATTATTTCATGAAATAAAATAACCTTCTATAGATTCTCTCCCAAATTGTATTCATCAATATTGAACCAATGGTTTCTTTATTAAAGAGAATTTCATTTATTCATTAAAATGTGTTAAATGAATTACACTCAATTGGAAGTAACACATATGATGCATCACAAATAAGGATAATTCAAGTTCAACTATAAGAGAGAATTATTTCTCTTCCTATGGGTGTGTTTTTATCACAATATTTCCATGTATTTTTTATCATTATTTTCATGCAAGTTTCTTAAATCCCCCTTACGTTTTGAATCTTTTTCATCATTCTATGAAGCTGTTATAACCCCTTAAAGCAATTGAGATTCTTCCAGTTATGAATTGAGATTCATTTTCTATTTTAATCTCTAAGTGTTTGAAAAAAAATATGCATTAGTTATCTTCATTGAGCATCCTCCATATAGAAGAATATGGATATTACATCTCTATGAGAATAAAAGGTATTTTTTGATACACTATTTTTATAATAATTCACATGTTTAATTTATTGAAGATATATCCACCTATTTTGGGTAGTTTTCAACTTCCAATGATCATTATATGATCAAAAAACCCCATCACAAATTAATTTGAATTGGTTTTACAAGAATTCAAAAGTTTTGTTATCATTGATCCTATCCTAATATTTTTGGAGTTAGATAAGGTAATTGAATTTTATTGTGATTCTTCTTATTAAAGTATTGATTTTGATTTGATGTAGGAATTTAATGTGGTATCCAATGGTTCTAGGAAACCCCTCCCTCAAACAGAAATTATCTAACATGTGACTTAGATTTTGTTATATTAGTGTGTGCATTAAAATGTTGTAGGAACATTTTGTTTAGTGTGTGATTCATGGGATACACCAACAATAAAAGGATAAAGTATGTTTTTTCATATAGGTATCTTAATTTGAGGCAGTGTTTGTGGGTTAAATAACTACAATATTTTAACTATGAGTTTTATAAGAACCTAAAAAGGGTAATGTAATGGTTTCTTCCCTTAGTAGGAAGCATAAACATTTGAAAGTATGTGAAGAAAAGAATTAATATAGGATTAAGTATGTGATAGTCTAGTATTATCTAAATAAATTTTTGGATCTAAATGAGATGTTTTTATACAATATTAATCTTTCGTAATTCATTATAGAATGGATAAACTCTTGGATTTCTATCATGATTATATCATCATTGGAATGATAATTGATAGTGGGGAGATCCTTTATGAGAGTTATCAAGATTCTGGTTTCTTACATCATTTCCATGAAAGATTAGTTGTTCTAAACATTATACATGAATAGGTTATGAGAGAATATCAATCATTACATTGGTTTTTTTACCCTAGAATCACTATGATGTATATTGATATATATAGATAGTGTTCCCCCATGATTTCTATTTTTTGTGGGCATACTTTACAAAGGTAGGAATTCATTGAGACATGTTAAAAATACATTGAATATCACATTGAGGTTGAGAGGATAGGAAATAGACTCATCTAATGAGGTTCTTATTTCTAAATATTAGACTCTCTTATTGATTCAATACATATTAATAAAATTCATCCTATTAACAATACTGGTTTGGTCTTGAAAGTGATCGATTGATATTGTGCATCGATGTAAACATATATATGTATTAGAGGATATTATCCCTTACTGTTTGGTTAAATTATGATTTAAATACACACAGCTAGGTGCATTGGAATTTATCAACATCCATGGAGTTAGTAGCTATTATTGAGTTAATATTAGTCCTGTCAAAGGGGATTCCTACATATCTCAATGAAGGGAGTAAGAACCCAAATAGTGTGGTGATTATTAATGGGACACATTTTACCTTTTAACCTCATGTGACAAGGACTATTTTTTTGTCTTTTCATTTTAATCAACCATAACCAATGATTTTCATTTTAAGTTCATACAACTAAGACAAATGATGTTCCTTTTTTGTTCTTATTGTTGTTCTAGTAGGATTTGTGAAACCACACTCAGAGATGGTGATTTATTGTGAGTGGATTATTATCACTTAAATCCTTTTCCCTTATTTACTTCTTCACCCATTTAGCGATTTAATATCTCACTTGTTCCCTAGTGCACATTGGTTGTTATCCCACTTAAAAAAATATCCTCTTTTATTATCAATATAAATTTTAGGAAAGGGTATATCAAAGAACCTTTGTAGTCATTATAAATAATCTAGATTCCATTCAATAAATAACATTATTCCTTTAGGATCTAGAACTAACCATGCCTCCCTCTATAAAAAATAGTTTTAGTTGGCTCCTCTATAAAGTGTGAATAGTAGTGTATGCTCATGTATCTCTGGGATAGTGTGTATCTGATCTCTTTCATCAATGTTAAGAAAGACACAATTGGATACCTCTTGAACATAAATCACTAGGTTGACTCATAATTCCTCAAACATTATTATGTAAAGAATATTAAACCATTATTTCACTAATCTTTAACACTCAATATATTCTATAGTAGTAGCACTGGGATCTTCTTCTTCTCTTCCTATTAAATACAAAAATGTGGTTACTTTATTATTATTGTTGGGTCTGTTTAATTTATTCGACATAAAGGGTATATTTAAAAATCACAATGTTGGGTCTCAAACATTCCCTCTATTTAAAACTCAATATATTTAGTGGAGTTTAGTATCAGGTTCTGATCTCTCCCTCTATGTTTTTTTATTCTCTTCTTCTCCTTTTTTATTTCCAGAATTGCATTAATATTATTTTAATATTCAAATATGAAAATATTCCTCAAATCTCATACATCTGATCTCTTATTAAATATTTCATAATTCTTGGTCCAGTATTTTAATATTATTCTACAATATTAAATTCATGGACAACTAGTTATGATGCACCTATGATTTTCTCCTTGATATTAATCCTTTAAATATTAAAATACATCTATATAATAAAAAAATTAACCAATTATCCTTATTTTACTTCACATTATTATTGGGATTTTCTTCCTCAAAATCCCCCTCAATTATCATGGTTCTCGTCCTTCAAACATCCACAATAACTAAAAGTATTTTTTCATATGTGCATGCTTTCATACATAAACTATTGTATTGTAAAGGATATTTTCATGGTACAACAATCTTCTTCACATATAAAAATTCATCCCAAATTGACTCATGGATAAACACAATCAGAATCAGGATATTTAAATCATATAAGAAATAAGTAAGTGTTATTTAAAATAAAACCCTAGAATTGTTAGATTTTTTTCAAAATAAATAAATTTTACGTATTATGTTGAAAAAACTTTCATATTTTTTGAAACATCTAATGAATCCTTACATATCTTAATGAATCTCAATAATTTTAAAAATTACCTATTTGAATTACTCTTACTTATTAAATTTTTAACTTTATGTATAATTTTAAAACTATGAGTACCATTACTTATGAGATAAAGAACCCTTACATATCACAATATGGTTGTGTACTTTGAAAAATCACATTCCCTTTTAGTACACTTATGTATTTCCATTGATAAAATGTGATAACATTTATGTATTGAGTAGCTTACCTTTACATATAACTTTGTGAATCTCTACTTTTCTAGTATCCAATTATCATGGTTAGGGAAACCCATACATATGAGTTTATTACCTTCATATATTAACATTTAGAAATGTATTGAATAATCCTTATGTTTTTACTAATCAACGATTATACATGAATTGGATAACCCTTACATATCAACCCTTATATAGATACATTTTCCATTTTTTCAACAATATACAACTCATCTCTATAATTTCTCTCTAATAATCTCAACTCATTTCCAATCGATCTCAACCACTTCAATTATTCTCAACATTTGTAGTGACCCGACCCCAGAATCCTAAAGATAGTGTATACAACCATTACATTGTCATGATTACATGAAATCAAATCCCAAAAGGAAAAAATATTTTAGTAGTCCTGGAAAATCAGCTATATACAAGAGTCTTTTTTTACAAATCAATAAACTAATCAAAATATAATTTTTTTATTTCCTATTAAATAACTTTATTCCATCTAGGATATCCTTGAATATATTTCTTTTTACCCTTCTTGGATTCCTAGGGAAACCAAAAAAAATAAGGGTGATCTCAATTGATCAATAAGGATTAAGAATAATACATGCAATAATGGATCAATAAGAATATTTTTTATGGTATGTTAATAACTGAACACACATGCCATGTAAAATAACTAGATAAAGAAAAATCAATATAGAAAGGTAAATTATTGGACACACATGCCAGGAAATTAATTATATGAAAACAAAATTCATCTATAGATAATGTCAAAGAAAAAATATCATGGATACAAATAACTGAATCAAAATGAAGGCAATTCTTAATTATTGGATGATATGTTTCCTAGGTAAATGGTACCATTACCATCAAGACCTTTCACAAGACAGTTTATAATATACTAGGTGAAAAAACCCACTAGCTTAGGCCTTACAACTAATTTATCCCATTAGACTACTAATGCTTCAAGGGGTTATCTATAATCGGGCCCCACCCATATTGTACATGTTCAAATCATTCCTCATATATCAAATAATCAATTTAATTCATGAATATTGTTCCTTATCAAATATTTGTATTGAGTAAAATATGTAGATTTATCAATAATTCCCTAGAGATAAAATAACTTTCTAAGTAAAAAACATTCATAAAAATGGTATTCGGTTTAGGAAATAATCATATCCATGATAAATCAAATGGATATTTAGGGGAAATTTAATTTTTAGGGATCATTGTAAATTCAATATTATAAAGAGACTATAAAAATAAAATCAACAAATAAATTGTAAATATTATCCTTGGTCAAAGGAATCATAAACCGTCTAGATGAATAATAAGGATGGTATCAATACAACATATCCTAATTGGAGTAATGTAATGGTTTGTTGTCATTTATGAATGAATTTTTTTGATAAAAGATCTTTAAAAAATATTCTTGAGGAAAATTTTCCATTTCATCTTGAAAAAATATTTTAAAAATCATTTTCTTTGAAAATTACTTTTAAAACTATTTTCAATAAAAATTAACATTTTTATACTTAAAAATGAAGCTTAAAATAAATTATTATGGGTAATTCCAAACATGTCGTACAAGGTAAAAAGAACATTCCTTTTTTAAGGTAAAATGATAGAAAAGTGACTTGTTCGAAAAGCGTTAAAAATAATCCATTGAAAACATTTGTAAATGAAAAAAAGTTAAATATTTCATAAGTAAATCAGTTTTGAATGGTTTTAATTTTTTTTAAAAAAATATATAAAATATGGTTTCTAGAAGAAAATAGGTTCTCTCACTAAATAGAGAAATGAAGTTGGGTTTTCGTAAAAATATTTTTATAAAACGTTTTTTAGTACCAAAGAGGGGGGAATAGTACTATTACTTTTAATAGGTCATTGATAAATAGAGGAGAATACAATTAAAGGATTTATTAAAAATTGATCCAATAATTTCCTCTAATGGTAATTCATTAGTAAAAAATCCTGAACAAAATGAGATTGTAAAGTAAACCATTGAAAAGACCATAAAATTGACGTGGGAATCAATCAATGAATAAATAAGGTGTGTAATATGTAAATCCATGTAAAACAAGTGGAAATGAAATAATATATAGTAAAAAGTGATTGCACACATAATCTTATAAAATTAACGACAACGAGGAAGTAATATAACCCAATGAAAAGGAAGCGGGTTATGAGATTCTTTAACACTTGGTAACATTTAATTAAAATCCCCTTAGAAGAAATAATTAAAACTAGAACTCAAATTACCTTTAATATAAAATAATTGATGATATAATATATCAAAATGGGTAGTATATACACCACAAAAAATAAGTAAGTGGTGAATTTTACATTTATCTCTCAGATGTAAAAAGTGAGATGAAAATATATTACCATGTGTTTCCTTTTGGGTGAATATCCTTTAAAATATTGTATAATGGCTCTAAACATGTAATAACTTATTAAATAACCATATTAATATTTATTTAATCATATATTTTCTTATTATAATATCTTATTTCCCATTTGTTAATAATTTTTCATTATTTTTACTATTTTAGGTTGTAATTACATTGTTTCTCGAGTATGTTTTAACTTGTTACATATTTTTATTATTAATTAGATCATGATTTAATCATCATAATAATTTAAAACATGATTTAGATATCATATATGTTCATTATATATTTATTTAGAATAATTCATAATATTTGGATATGGGAAATGAAATGCACATTTCATGGTGACGATTGGTTATACGTATGCATGAACGCTACTTATATTTCCTATATATTTATGTATATATGTGAATGTATATTTAAATTTTAATTTTTTTTAATATTTATTTTATATATATTACATATTTGTATGAAAACCATCCTTTATTCATTCCATGTATAGTGTAAACGAATCACATCGCTTGGAGGAGGAGGTAGCCCACACCTCCAAAAATGATGTTATCATATTACAAAAAATAGAATGCATAAATTTATGTTTTATATAGTATTAATAAACCATATATATCATATATATCATATAAAAATATTGTTTCCATCATAATTCCCAACCATGATATATGATAAAGTAAAAAAAGAATAACATCATCTCGCAAGGAGATAGTTTATCGTACATGAATGATAAGTTTGTTACCCATTTGATGGAAGTGTGTATAGGTGTAGGTAGAATCATTAACATAAAAAAATATTGGTATATTTATGATACTGGTTCTATTATATAATCCTAGAATAATTATAAATGAAGGGGTGTCAAAACAATTAAATCATAAATGAACATTCAAGAATGTTACCTCTTCTTTGGGTAACTCATTTGGTTTGAATCAAAGGGGTTCCTTGGATTGATTTCTGTAAAATTTTAGGCCTCAAGGATGAGTGTAGGTATTTTTTTAGCTTATTTTGGTAGATTTTGGGAAATCAAAAGGGCATTAGATTTGTGAATAAGTAGGAGGGATGAGTTCCTTTTTGAAGACGTGGAGGAGTGGCATTCTTTTAAATTTTTTAAAAGGGAATTCCACCCACATTTTTTCCATGAAAAGTTTCTCCAATATAGTAAAAAATAAATAAAATGGAGTATAGGGTCTAAATATGGAAATAAAATGGATTTTTGGATAAGTTTCTAGGTCATTTTTTCCCTTAACTTTAAGGTTTAGTCCCCTCTTAAGAAAAATTTTCTCTTAATCGCTGATATTAATTTTAATTAATTCACTAATAATTTTAGTAAAAAACAAAGTTAAGGTTTTTAGAAATTATTTTAAATTTAATCCCACAGATTGGGTGAACAAATGGGTTGTTAAAGTAAAAATGTTCAAATGTTTTCTATGTTTTTATATATAATTTCATAGTTAAATTTATTTTAATGACATAAATTTTATTAATATATGTAAAATTTATATAATTAATATTTAAAAAAATTAAAAATTTAATTTAAACTTATAAATAAATTATAAAAAAACATTTTTGAATTAAAAATTACTATTCTAAACTATTCATCAAAAAATGAACCTTCATAAAAAAAGTTCACACTAAGATTATTTTTATGTTCACTGTAAAAAAATAAGTTTATTTTGACATATAAAATTTATAAAATTTCCAAATATTGAATTTAAAATATTTTCTCCATTGAAAGGCGGTAAAAGTGCATTTATAAAAATATACGTTTTTATGTGTAAAATTGGGTTTGTTCTCATCTTATGTCCACAGAATAAATTGGATGAATATAAAAAATATTTTATTTTAAATATAACTTATATATATCATTATTATAATTCAAAAATAGTAAATAAATTATTTTTTTAAGATAAAAAATCTTTTTGAACATAAAAACAATTCCTTCATATTCAATTGGTTTATATTTTCATTTATAATGAATTGGTAAAAAATTAATTCATATTATATTTTTATAGACCATATATTTTCAAAATTTAGTTAATAATATTCATAACCACTAATTTAACATCTATGTTATATCTTATTATATTAAATAATATTATATCAATAATATATTATTTCTTAATAAAACTCAGTCTTATGTGTAACATAATCTATTAAAGAAAGTCGTTATTGTGTGAGATGAAAGATAACTCAGTATTCTGTGCATTAAAAAATATAATTTATTATATTTATTTAAAAAATTAAATAAACCATAATGTCTCTAGAGGTTATACGCTATCAAATAAAAGTTAGTCTTATAATTTTTAGTGTTACATTCTCGCCACCTTAAATAAATTACATCCACACAATTTAAACATGATCTTGATAATATGTTGTTTGCTATTTCCTATATTAAAATACCACATCATGAAATTTTTTAATAAAACATCCAATATAATAGAGAGAATGGGAAGTATAAAGGTCACGTGGAGTAACAAATAACTAGGTCTCTAAGTAGAAGAACATTAGTGGCATGTCAAGATACGTACATGGAAGAAAAGTATAAATATTTATAGGGAGTGATTAAGGTCATCGATCACAAAAAAGTTAATAATATATGGGAATTTGAGTACCTAAAATCTATCAATTTATTATTATTTAAAATTCCATCGATTCAATAAAATTTAAGGTATTTTGATGACATTTTTATGATCATTTTTTTAATGTTTGAGTAATTATTAAATGCCTATGTATATAAGTAAATATACATACTTGGTATATTTCTATTAAAAAAATTATATCCTTTGGTTTTTCTTCAATCAATTTAAAATTCATCCCATTACTCCAAGAAATGAATATCCAAAAATGAATTTCTATTCCTGAAGCACCAAAATTTTCTTCTAACATATTTCAAGATCTGTAAAAAATTATTTATATCTGTTTCTCACCATTTTGAAAAACCAATACATTGAATAAATTAATATCTAAACCTCAAAACTAATACTACATGTTCATCATTAAAATTTATTTGTAAAATTGTTGAACTAAAAATAATTACAGATTAACCAAGACATCACATAGACCAGTGGTAGGCGGAAAACCCATATCATCCTTTGGTCGTGGGTTCAAGTCCCACATCCTTATCAAACATGATGCATTTTCACCCAGTATATAGTTTTTCCTTTTCTAAAAGCATATTAATAAAATTTCCAAAATAAATATGATGGAAATTTTTGAAATAAGTTTAATAACAAAATATCCTTTTTACTATGTTTTTTAATGAAACCCTAATACATTAATAATTTATCCATTTATTTCCACATAAGTCCTTCCTTGGCCTAGATTTTATAATTTTGAAGAGGGAATTAAATCAGGTAAATCCCAAGTTCCCCACATTTATGACAATGAACCATAAATATATCCTTAGGATGAGATTTATTTCCTTCCATCATATCCTTCATTTATCCTTGATAATTCATTACTTTATGTTCTTCTTTCTCAAGCATAAATAATTTCCCCATTCTATTAAGACACTTTCCTGGGTTTCTCCTTCTACATTTCTTTCATGATGGAAATCAAGCCTTATTTTCACTATAGTCTCCACAACTTGAGTTCATTTTAACCTCCATACTTCTCTTCTTTGGTGAGTTCATAAGTTGGTTAAGGTATTTGTTGTTAATAAAATTTTTGGAAATCTAATTAGGCATAAACATGATGTATTTCACTCCAATCAACACCTCATTTGGTTTACCATTATTACCACCTTTTCCTTCATGTTAAATATTAACTTGACTCCTTTGGGTTCGAACCATTGACTAAAACCTTAAATCATAGTGTGAGTAACAATAGTCATAGTGAGAAAATCATATAATTTTTTATAGGATATCAAAATCATGAAACCTTATGTTCAATCTAAAACAAATTTTTTAATCCTAGTTTATTAAATTTCATCACATATTAAAATCCTTCATAATTTTTTATAGATAAAATGTGAATTATCCTTAGCATATCTCTCAGGAGTGTCTTACCAGGTTCCCAGTAACGCCCATTTTCATGTGCCAGGTTACACTAAAGTTAGGTCTGACCCACCTTTTCAAAGTTGTTACACCTAGGTATATATGTACTAGAACCATACCTACTTATATTATCTAGACAGGTATGTATTTCTAGGAAAATCACATAATCTCTATATAATAGAAACACTAGGGAGTTCTTCTATACTCATCCTTAAATTCTACCTTAGGGATATGTTCTATAATCTAGGTTTTCATAAATCTAGTTTCTAAGGTTGATTCTAAAATTTCTATGATACCAACTATAGTGAACCGACCTCAGAAGCCTGGAGCCAGTGTCTAATACAATTACATTGGCATGATTACATGGAATCAAATATCTAAGTACTGAAGAGTTTTGTAGCCGTGGTAAACCAGCTACATACATGTGTCTTATATTACAAATTAATACACTAAATAAAATATAATATTTTATTTCTTGGATAATAGATTTTTTCCATCTAGAATATCATTTAATATCTTTCTTAGTATACTTATTAGATACATATTGATGCGAAACAAATTAAGGGTGACCTAAAATGATCAGTAAGGTTTGATCATTGTAGAAGAAATAATGAATCATTAATCATAATCAATATGGAAAGGTAATAACTGAACACACATGACATGTAAAATAACTAGATAAGGCATAGAAAATTTGACATGTTAAATAACTAAACACACATTCCATGTAGTCAATGATCTAGGAATGAAATTCATCCATAGATAATGTCAATGAAAAAACCTCCTGGATAATAATAAATAAATCAAAATGAATTCAATGCTTAATTATTAGACATCATGTTTCCTAGGTACATGGTACATTTACCATAATATCCTTTGACAAGATTGTTTATAAAATACTAGGTAAAAACCCAATTATCTTCAGATATACAATTTATTTTTCCCCTAATACTACCAATTCATCAAGGGGGTATCTATAACCAAGCCCCACCAATGTCATATGTATCCAAATCATTCCTAAGATATCGAATAATCAATTTAAGTCCTAAACAATGTGCCTTATCAAATATATGAAAAGATAAAAAGATGTGGATTTATCGATAATTCCCTAGATATAAAATAAATTTAAAATTAAACACCATTTATAAAATGGTATATGGTTTAGGAAATAGTCATATCTATATAAATGGTATGGATATTTATGGGAAATTTAACGTTCAACAATCAGTAAAAATTGAATATTTCAAGGGGAGTATTAAAATGAAATCAAGAAACTTAATTTAAATATTATCCTTAGTTAAGGGAATCATAAGCCATCCATAGGAATAATAATGATTTAATTAAGAAAACGCATCTCATTTGGAGAAAATTAGAGGGTTTTTGTCATTGATGAACTAAAATACTAATAAAATATCCTTTTAAAACATTATTTAGGAAAGTATCCTTTTCATTTTTAAAAAATAAATTAAAATAATTTTCTTTTAAAATCATTTTTAAAAAATCATTAAAAATTAACATTTTAAACTTATAAAGGAAGCTTTAAAGAAATGATGGTGGGTAATTTTTTACATGCCATAAAATGTAAAAAACATTCTTTTTGTAAGGTAAAATGTTAAAAGAGTTATTTTTTTAGAAATTGTCAAGAAGATTCCTTAGAAACCATTTTAAAAATAAAAAAGGGTTAAAATTTTACTTATTAAATAATTTTTTAAATGTTTAAAACATTTTTGAAAAACTTTTTAGAAAACATGTTTTTTAGAAGAAAAAAAGTTCTCTGACTAAAGAGGGAAATAAAGTTAGTTTTTATTATAAACATTTTCTAAAATAATTTGACAAGAAAAGAGTGAAAATGGTACTATTACATGGAAAAATTCATGAATAAACAATGGAGAAGGAAATTAAATTAATTATTAAATAATTATCCAATAATTTCCTCTAATGTAAATTCATATGTAAACAATCCAAAACAAAATGAGATTGTGAAGTAAACCCTTGAAAAGACCATAACATTAATGTGAGAATGAATTAATTAATTTATTATGTGTGTCAAATTTAAATCCACATAAAAAAATTTTAAATTCAAAAATATATTTTGAAAATTTATTACACACATAATCTTATAATATTTACAGTAAAGAGGAAGTAATATAACCCAATGAAATGGAATTGAGTTTTGAAATTATGTACCACTTGGTAACCTTTAATTCAAATCCCCATAGAATAATTAATTAATATTGAAACTAAAAATAACACGATGATAGAATAATTCATGATATAATATATGAAAATTTTCTGTAGATACACTACACAAATTATGTAAGTGTTGAATATGACATTTATCTTAGAGATGTAAAAAAGTGAGATGAAAATATCAAACCTTTCATTTCCTTTAGAGTGAATATCTTTTAAATTTATGTATAATGGTTATAAACATGTTATTAACTTATTAAATAACCACATTAATATTTATTATATCATATATGATCTTCTTGTAATATCTTATTACCAATTTGTTAGTAATAATTCGTTATATTCACTATTTTGGGTTTTAATTACCTAGTTTCTCGAGTATGTTTTGACTTATTACTTATTGTTAATATTAATTACATCATGATTTAATCATATAAATAATTTAAAAGATTATATAAATATCATATATATTCATTATCTATGTATTTAGAATAATACATAATATTTGGATATTGGAAATGAAATGCATCGTTCATGGAGATAGAAGGTCATACATACGCATGAACGCCACATCCATTTTCTTATCATATTTAAAAGAATGAAAATTAATATATATATATATATATATATATTAATAAAATTATCATATTTATATCATATATTTCCCATATTTTTATTAAAACTGTCCTTTATACATTCATGTATAGCGTGTATGAATCACGTCGCTTTGAGCAGGCGATAGTCCACACTTCCACAAACAATGTTATCGTATTCCCAAAAAAATAATAATAAAGGTCTGTGTTATACAAAAATTCAATAATTATAAAGAAAAAATAAATATAATATCTATCATATAATAATATCATGTCTATCATAATTCCTAAACGTGAGTGGTGGTAAAGGAAAAATAAACAACACCATTTTTGTGAGCCGATAGTTTGTTGTACACTAACAGTAAGTTCGTTACCCATTTGATTGAAGTGTGTGTAGGTGTAGGTTTAATAATTTACATAAAAACATATTAGTATATTTCAGATAATTTTTTTATTATATAATCAGGTAATAATAATAAATTAAGTGGTATAGAAACAAATAAAACATAAATGTGCATTGAAGAATGTTACCTCTTTTTCAGGTAACTTCTTTGGGTTTGCACCAAAAGGCTTCCTTGGTTTTATTTATTCCCAAGGTGAGGATTATATGTTTAGGTTAGGGATGTTTGGATATTATTTTTTCATATTTTTGTTGATCCAAAGGGGTTGATAGGTTTGAATAAGTGGGAGTGGTGAGTGCCTTTTAATAGTGGAGGAGGAGTGGAATTCTTGTAAATTTTTTAAAAGGTAATTCCACCCACATTTTTTCCTATGTAAAGTGGCTCCAATAATGCTCAAAAGTTTATTAAAGGGATTATAAGGTATAAATATTTCATAAAATGGATTTTTTAGAGGTTTCTAGGTCATTTTGGCCCTTATGTTTAAGGTTTAGTCCATTTTTAAGCAAATTTTTCTCATAATCGCTGAAATTAATTTTAATTACTTTCACTAATATTTTCGTTAAAAAATAATTTGACCTTATTATAAATTATATGTTTTTATGATTCAAAATATTTAATCCATTTTTTCAAATTCAAATCACATAAGTGGAATAAATTAATTTAAATTTAATCACGCAGATGGGGAGACAATAAGGGTTTTTAAAGTAAAAATGTTTAAAAATTTAATATGTTTTTATATCCAATTTCAATGTGAAATTGATTCAAATAAACTAAATTGGATAAATATATTTAAAATTTATCAAAATAATATTTAAAAACAATCAAAAATATAATTTATCCATATAAATAAATTATACGAAAAAATAGCTTTGAATTAAAATTCATCATTTTTCACTCTTCATCAAAAAATGAATCGTCGCATAAAAATACCAAAAATTCACCCTAATATAATTGTTATGTTATTAATTAAAAAAATTATATTTTTATGTATATAATTTTTAAAATTTCAAAAAATTGGATTTAAAATAGGTTTTCCATTAAAATGTGGTAAAGGTTCTATTATAAAAATATTGGTTTTTATGCATAAAATTCGGTTTTTTCTCATCTTATGTTTATAAAATAAATTGGTTGAATATAAAAAATATTTTATTGAGTATATAATTTATATATTTAGTTAATATCATTCAATAATAGTAGATAATTTAATTTCTTATGAATAAACTTTTTTATGATTGTAAAAACATTTCCTTTATATTCAATCAGTTTGTATTTTCATTTCTAATTAATTGGTAACCAATGAATTCATCATATATTTTTTAGGCCATATATTTTCTTATTATTCAGTACTATTAATAACATCTAATTTATTGGCTAGGTTATGTGTTATTATATTAAGTAATAACATTTTAATAATATATTTTTTCTTGGTAAAACTCGGTGATACAAGTAAGAAAAGCTATCAAAGAATGTCATTATTGTGTGACATGAATTCTAACTCGGTATTGTGTTCATTGAAAGCTATATAATATATTAAAATTATTTAAAATATTAAATAAACCATAAAGTATCAATATTCTATACACTATAAAATAAAAGTTACTCATACAATTTTCAAGGTGTTACAACAAACAACAAATGGATTTAGGAATTTATCAAATCCTCATAAATATTTTCAACATTATTTAAAAATAATTTGGAAATCAAAACATCATCATAACTTAATCGAATATTTAATGGTGGTGTTTTCATCATTTTCTAATTAATGTAGCACTTCTTTCAGATTCAACTCCTTTTTTATCATGACATATTCTAAGAGATATATCCATATGGATAACATCCTTTATGCATGATATTCATAGGTATAGATATTTATTAATATTTTAGTTAGCCTATATTCTTCTTTAACCTCATACAACTTCTAAAATTCTCCACATAGTTAGATTTTCCCGCAATATCAATACTCCATGGAACTCCTCTTCACATATATGATCCCTAAAATTTTCATAAACTAATTATGTTCATAAACCATCAAGTAGTATTTTTACTATCATTTTAACTATATTTTCCATTAATTGGTATAAAATTAGTCTTTTGGAAAAATTGGAAGAAAATACTATATTTTTTCATATAATTAATAGTGTAAGTAACTCACTTCCATGTTCCAAGGTATTTCTTCAATATTCATTAATTTCTTAAAAATCAACATATAATTATTGATTTTATTGGGACCTATAATCTTATTCCAAGATTACCTTCTCAAAACATATTGATATCATACTTATTTTCTTCATGCTTGTTGAAAAAAATTAAAACTCAACACCAAGTGGGTTCATCACATGTAATCAGAACCAATGATGTACCTTTTAGGTCATGAAACGATGACTATGGTATCTTGAAATTTAGGTTCATATGGCTAGGATATACTCTAAGATATTTAATTTTGTATGGGATAGAATCCTAGGTGAAAGAAACCTAGAAACAATTTTTGTAGTAATTTCGTATGAGTGAACCTTTTTGGTTCATCATGTCTACTAGTAACTAGGTATGAGAAAATCTAGTTAGGTATTACACATAGTAGGAGTCCAATGGTATTTATGGATCAATTATAGGATGTATGGGTGATATCATCATAAAAGAAATGGTTAAGGTTGATACCTTGTAACAAGCCAGAAGATGCACACCTATCTCTTATATATGGATAAATATATAGGGAAGTAAGAATAGACTCATGGGTGATATGACCGAATGAGAAAGAGTTGGGACATACACCTAATCAAAATACCATAGAGGAGGCATAAGTATATATGACCTAACAGTGGATTTTTTTGGGCTATAAAATGTTGGAAAGGACTTTTGGGAAATTATTTAAGCCCAATTAAAGGACCTCATAAAATGAGGCACCCATATGGGTTTTATACTGGATAGGTATTTTGATCTATGTGTAGTCTATAACTTCCTTACTTGAAATACACATACTGGTTCCCCGAGTGGGTTCACCACATAACCTTAGTCACCCCTTCCCGTATTCCATAGGCTTTCAACTAGTATCGAGAGTATAATATGTAATGTAAGGAGACTATACCCTCTTTATCAGATCATTAAAATAGTATAAGTCAATATAAAATATAACCAAGATAATAAAATAATAATTAATCAACCAAAAAACACTTTAATAAATCCAAAATATGGATAATGACCACAAATCAAAGTTTTAAATTTGTCATTACATACAGGTTTCAAGTGTATAATAAAACCCCAAAATAACGACACACTGACAACTACTAAATGGGTCTCGACATCATATCTAGTTCCCTCATCAATTCTTCATCTGAAATACCAGCTCATCCATTTTACATTGGACTATTTACCTTATCTTATTCAGAAAACATGAAGTCTCTTCAGGTACCAATTAGGCATCCCATTTAGAGTGTGAGTATAACCCAGTAGGCCACCACCAACTATTTCTAAAGCAATATCTATTCTATAATAGTGTATCAAGTTGTAGAAATAATAATGATAAAATTAAAGAAGTAAGGAGTTTTCACATTTATTATTCTTTAATCAACCACATCATACCCTCTTCAACATGTTCTAGAGTTTGAACCATAAACCATATGGATTTTATATTTTAATATTTTCATGGGATTTCATTATTTAATTTAATTCCAATTTCATTCCTGAATTTCCTATCTAGAGCATCAGTCTGGTTTCCCATGGGTACTCAGAGCATCAGTCCCTCTCCCAAAACTCATTATTCATATTCATATATAAATATGCATTAAGGCATAGAGCATCAGTCAGGAACCCCATGTGTACTTGGAGTATCAGTCCCTCACCCACAACTCATTGTTCACATGCATGCATCGGGGGCCTAGAGTAGCAATCTGGCACCCCATGGGTACATAGAGCATCATTCCATCACCCAAAACTCATTGTTCACATATATATATATACATATATATATATATATATATATATATATTTTCTGTATTCATAACTCATTTATCAACAATTCTCAACATGGTGCACCCTTTCATTTATAAAAAATGCCCATGGTTATTTGTATTTATCATAAGGAATAACATATGCAATCATATCTTGATTTATTTGTCATTAATTATTACACAAATCATTAACCCTTCATAGTTAATCCATTTAGCCCCTTTAAACGCAATTATCAAACATGAAATAAGGATTCAGTTCAATTTCACAAACCCTCAATTTCACTAATACATTCCAAGACTCTTTATTTCTAAAATATTGAAATGTAACATGGTTTTCCATCATTCCCAGTCTTATAATATCTAACGGGTCTAATAGGATATGTGAAAATTCTAGAAATTTCATGGAATTAAGTTCCTATAACAATTTATAAGTAATTTAACAATGTGAAAATAAAAAAGTACAACTAACACACAAGATCAATATCAAGACTATAGTAATTATAAATTTCATCACCTACCTTAGGATTGTTAATGAACACTTTCATAACCTTATCCCTCAATTCTATGTAGAATAGTTGAATTCACAACGATGGAGGGGGTCTAGGATCAAAACCTTGTATCAAGATCCAACAAAACAATATCAATTAAAACCTAGATCTCAACCATCCATAATGGGTGGTTTCAAACCTATATAAAGGAAGAGAAATATAAGGGAGAGATATGAACCTAATCAAAGAATAGATCAGTTACCAAAGAGTAGTCGATCCTTCCAACAAATCTTATATTCATAAAGAAAGGAGTTTGGGGAGCCGATGAATCCTCTTGGGAGCCTACAAGAGGAAATAAAATCATATTTGGATGAGTGAGGGTGATTAGGGATATAAACCAGGGATTAGGGAATTTTTAATTAAATTTTGAGTGTTTTAAATACCAATGTGCACAGTATCCTAGGAGGTCTGCATGGTTTGAGAAACCATGCGCCCCTACTGCCTGGGGTGCATGATCACTCTTAGGTGGGTTCATAGTTTGAAAAAACATGCACCAACCTTTAGATAACCCTTTATCTAAGGGTGTATAGTTTGTAGGTGGTGGACACATAGATTGGTCAAATTATGCACCCCCTCCAGTGGCTCAAAATGGGGTGCACGGTTTCCTAGGGAAAACTGTATGGTTTTCCCTAACCATGCACCAACTGTTTGAAACCCCATAGGATTAAATAATTCAAAAAATTCACCAGAAATGACCTCAAATAAATACCCACCCAAATTATGCTCAAAACAGGGGTAAAATATTACCAGAAAACAAGTGTGATACATCTCCAGAAGGGTCAGGATCTTTAAATCTCCCCACCATATAACAGATCATCCTACCGCTACACTCTAATGAATCAATAAGATTATGAGGTAAACAAGGCCAGGACACTAATACCACATTTCTATTTACCTCTCCCATGTTTTCTTTAGAACTCATCTATACTACCATATCATTTTGACCAATGACATAGTCTTTCCATGAAAAAATTTATCATTGTGATCCACATCATGAATCGGAATCTCCTCAAAGGATAAATTATCCTCAAGATCAAAATTATCAATGTTGAATATAGGAGAAGGGTCAGGGTGATAATTCTAAATTGGTGACACATAAAGAACATCATTCATGGAATTATATCTCTATAGAAGGGCCAATCGATATTCCATTGGCATGATCCTCTCTACAATCTAAAATTTTCTGAAAATCCTGGAAACTAACTTTCCCTACATCTGAATCCTATGGTTTCCCAGTCTAAGTGACACCCAATGGAATAATTGATCACCCACTATAAAATATGAATGTCAATATTGTAGATTTATATAATAATTTTTCTACTCTAAGTTGTATCCATACATTTCTGAATCAACTGAACCTATGTTGACATCTCCTGCTTGACACTTGGTCCTAGAAACTCCATCTCACCTACCCCCATCCAACATAAGGGTAATAAACATAGCCTTCCATAAATTACATCATATGGTGTCATCTAAATAGTTTCCTGATAATTTTTATTGAATAAAAAATCCATGAGTGTTTTGTTCTTCCCCTAAGATCCCCCAAAGTCCAGGAGCCATCATTGGATCATGTCCTCTAGCACTTGAAAAGTACGTTCTAATTTCTCATATGTTTGTGGGTAGAAAACCAAACTCAGAAACCCCTAGGTACCCAATTCCTTCTTTGATCATTTCTATAATAAAAAAGTAAAGAGTTAATCATAATCTAAAACTATGCACTATAAAACCCCATAAAAACATACTATCTCCATAACATATATCTCCTCCAATTGGTTAACTATGAAAGTTCCCAGGATGGGTAATAAATGGGATAAATTCTTCAACCAATCCACATTCACCTATATCGCATCACTCTTATATGGTATCCTTGAAATACCCACTATAAAATTCATGCTAACATCATCCAACATCCATTTAGGAATGGGAAATGGATGTAACAAACCACCAGGATGTTGATGCTCATCCTTCACCTACGGACATGTGTAGTATCCTATCAAATAACCCACAATATCCTTTTTTCGTGCATGACCACCAATACTGTCGATGTATTTCATGGTACATTTAAGTCAAAAAATGGTTCACCTCCCACTTAGAGGCGTGAAAATCATGCATAATCTCCCCACACATACACACAGGCACAATAACATGGCCTTGAACATTGATGACCTCATCCTCATCTGTGGTCCAATCAAGTGGTGGCTCCCCACCTTCATAACAGTACCTAAATGTTCGTCACTCCATTTCCTCATATTTATTTTTATTGATATATTTTAAAATCAAGGACTCAGCTAACAAGGATACCAGGTTTGTCCATTCCCCGTCCTCTTGAACATTCACATGCATCCTAGTCAAAAATTCCATCATCTTCCATTAAAAGCTAGACTCTTGAACTTCATGCATCTATTTCTTCTAACTCAAAGCATCAGAAAAACAAATTCCATTTTTTTGTATAGGAATGATCAAAATCAAACTATTGTATATACTCAACCCATCTCCACTTCAAAGGATTCAAATATCACTGTGAAAATATGTACTTTATGTTTTTGTGATCAGTATAAACAATAAACCTTTCACCCAATAGGTAATGTTTCTACCAATTCAATGAATAAACCTCTATGTCTAACTCTAGTTCATTCTTAGGATAATTCCATTCATGTGTCCTCAAATCTCGTGACTTATACGCCACAACTCGATCTCCCTACATAAAAAACATTTCCAACTATGATCCTGAATGCCTCAAAGAATAAGTTATACTCATCAGTAGGATTGGGTAGGATCAAAATTGGTTTTCTATTCAAACACATCTTCAACTATTGGAAATCATTCTTATATACTTTAGAACATTTAAACATGATACCCTTCTTGGTTAAACCCAAAAGTAGAGCTTCCAAGAGAGAAAATTCATTGATGAATCTCTGATAATATCCCACTAAATCCAAAGAACTTCGGATATTAAATAAATTATTTGGTTGATCCTAAGAAAAAACTACCTAAATTTCTTTGGTCCACTAACAAACCTTCCTTAGAGATAATGTGAGCCATGAAATTTACCCTTTTGATCTAGAATTGAAATTTAGATAGCTAGTCATATAGATGATACACTCTCAATGTACTCAGAATGGTGTCAATATATTTGGAATGGTCTTCATTATTCTTGGATTAAACCATGATTTTATCTATAAAACAACCACAAACCAATCCAGGAATGGGTGAAAGGTTCATTTCATCAAGTCAATAAACATAGTTGGGGCATTCATTAGCCCAAAAAACATCATGATGAACTTTTATAGGCCATTCCTACTTCTAAAAGTATCCTATAGTATATCCTATAGTCTAACTCCCAATTAATTATAACATAACCTCAAGTCAACCTTGGAGAAAATATACGCTCCTCCCAACTATTCAAAGAGATCATCGATGAATAAAAGAGGATATCTATTCTTAACTATCATCTTGTTTAACTTTTGGTAATCAAAACACAAACACAATGTCCCGATATCCTTCTTTGTAAAAAAACAAAACAAACCCTAAGGAGACATACTCAAATGGATAAATCCCTTGTCCATAAATTATTATTGGTGAGTCTTAAACTCTTGAAGCTCTGTTGCTACCATTCTGTAAGGTAGAATAGAAACCAGCTCATCTCCCAATATGAGCTCAATTGTGAAGTCAATATCCCTCTTAGGTGGAATCCTTAACAATTATTTATGAAACACATCCTAAAATTTATATACTAAAGGTGGAAATACACAATTATTCAAAACCTCAACATTAAACAAAATACTCGAAACCTGTGAGGTGTGATCCCCCAATTACTGATGAACTATCCTCGCATGGCCTTCTCGGATATCCCATTCTCCTCAATGAAGAGAAATATTACCATCGAGGGACTTGAAGGTTACTATAATATGGTTTCAATTGATGTGGGATGGGTATTCTTCCAGCTAGTCCATACCCAAAATCAAGTTAACTCCTAACATTCCAAGTATATAAATATCCCAAAGGAAATGATACTCACCAAACTTGAGTGAGAATCCCTTGCATAGACATATTTCCTTTGATTGTCAACCAAGTGGTGTCTTTATCATCATAACCCCACTCATAAACTCCATCATCATACTCAAACCATTACCATGTTGTGTAGATATAAAATAATGTGATTCACATGTATCAAAAAATGTTCTAGAAATCATATAATCTATAATAATTTTCCCTCTAACTATCGATGGTCCAGCCACACTATCCACAAGTACAGGCTGAATTTCGTGTAACTAGCCTATTCCCCTACCCTGTGATCACTTTTTAGTCCCCTCTGTTTCACTACTCTACTGATACAAGTGTTTTTACCCTAATTTACCATATCTACTGCTCTGAATATAATGACTAGTAGATATCTAACTCCCTAATTGGTATGGGGTAGAAGACCTCCTTCCAGTATTCTAGTTTAGCCCATATCCTCCATCACTACCCATCGATCAAGAGTTCTTGCAATAGCTATATAAGTTTCTCATCTATATTTAGGATCAAAACTCCACCGGTGGTCAGGGACACTGACTATGAAAGTGACACAACCTATATCACTGATGGTAGTACACTCAATTACTGCTCTGGGTAGCCGATCCTTCTCCATATATACTTTTCTTTTCACTTGGTTTTTTTCTCATATATATGCCTCTTAACCTTAGAATACATACATCTTGTTCATCCAAAATAAATCACTAGTCCTCCATTGGAAGCCTCCTTCAAGTTCCCGTCATAAAGAGAGCCTAATTCATTAACCTTAGCAAACTTCTTCAATCAGGTGATGTTAACTTGGGACTTCATCTCATATTTGATTTTGTCCTAAAAATGTCTCGTAGTAGTTTCATAATCCCATTCCAGTGCAGGGACAAAGCACTACAAGTTAGTGAGTGAACATCATAGTTCATCACTGTCATAGTTCCCTGGGTTAACCGCATAAATTATGTTGACAACTCTTTCTTGAACATTTCTAGGTAAAAATGTTCAAGGAATTTCTTCTGAAAATCCTTCCATATCGTGGTATCTAGCTACTCATCCTAAGAATAAATATCCCACCAATTATTCTCTTGACCTTGTAACACATAAGAATCCAACTTGACTCTTTTATCTATAGGAGTCTCTAAATGGTCAATAATTGTCAAGATTGACTAAATCCAGATCCCAGCTATCACAGGTCCAGCTTCTCTAATGAAGGTATGAGGGTGATAAAACTTGAACTCCCAGGTCATATCAAACATATTCTGCATAGGCTGCCTTGAGTCTATTTCTATAATCTTCATAAAATGATTGAAGTTCTCATGGAACCTCTCTCATTACCCTTCATTCCTAACTATCAGGGCCTCTTGTCCCACTTCTAGAGGATCATTTCCATCAATGCCATCATGTCATCCTATCAATAAACATCATCATGGTGGATTGTATTTATAATTACAAACAAACATCTTAGGACACATAAAAACTATTAACACATTTTCAAAAAAGATTTTTATATAAATTCTTAACATTCATCCCACATACACTTCACCATATTCAAAACTGAGGAACTATCACTACCCTCAACCATCCCTATCCTGGGTCATGGGTAACATAGGGTAAGCATATTTTCATTTTATAAATATTTATTTTTCTCATTATAATACCATTTTTACCATTTCAAATTGAAATAGTTAACATCTTTTAACCATTATTATTAATTTATCATTAAGAACCTTTTCATTTGAATTAATAAAATAAATAAAATAATATTCATTTCCCAAAACTCAATCATGATTTTATTTTCCTTGCATTCTAAATATGATGCATGACACAAAAATTACTCAGTTCCTCGAATGATTCATGCATGATCAACACTTGATTCTTAACATACCATGATAAAAAATCCCAAAAAAACAGTAACATCGCACAAATAGTGAATCACCTAATGTGAAATAACATCCAACTATAATAGTAAACATCAAGAACAAAAATCCCTCCCTTGGTACTTACATTTTCCCCTACACATGGTTTAGTTACTACCATGCACAAGCTCGTCACAAAGGGATGACTCATCTTAGTCTCATGTATACCTTTCCCAAATAACAACACAACTAAAAAATAAAACAAAACTTCCTCTAATACCACTTTGTAGCATCCTAAACCAGGTGCCACATACCAATTCCCTGACCCGGTTCTCCACATGACCTCTGGTTCCATTCACCATACATCAGTGGTTATCTAATAGTAATGATGTTCTAATATATAACATGGGGAGACTATACCCTCTTTATCAAAGTATTACAATAACATAAATCAATATGAAATATTACCAAGATAGTACTATAATAAATAATCAACCAAACAAAACATGAATAAATTTAAAATACGGAAAATTACCATAAAACAATGTAGTAAATATTCCATTCCATATAATTTCTAAGTATATAATGAAAACCCAAAATAAGGACACATTGAAAACTCCCCAAGTGTGTCCCAATATCATATCGGATTACCTTATCCATGTTCCATCAAAAATATAAACTCATTCATATAAAATAGGGAAATTTCCCTTATCATATCCTATAAACATGAAGTCTATTTGGGTACCCATCCAGAAGGCTGTGTAGGGTGTGAGTAGAAATCAGTAGGCCACCACCAATGTTGTCTAAAGCAATATCTAGTCAAAACAGTTTGTGATGTTGTATAGAGAATAAATATCAAATGAAAAAAGTAAACAGATATCACATTTATTATTCTTTATTCTACCATGTCATACCTACTTTAGCCTATGCCAGAGTTTGAACCATATACCATAGGGATTTTACATTTTTCTCTTTTCATGGGCTTTCATTATTCAATTTAATTCTAATTTCATTCATGTATAAGGGGCCTAGAGCATCATTTTAACACCCCATGGGTAATTCAATCATCAGTCGCTAACCAAAAACTCAGTGTTCCTATTGATATATAAATATGCATTAGGGTCCTAGAGAATAAATCTAGAACCTCAGGGGTACTTGAAAAATCAGTCCCCCACCCACAACTCAATGTTCACATTTATTCATTGGGGAACTAGATAAATAGTCTGTCATCCCATGGGTACTCATAGCATTGTTTTATCAACCACAACACATTATTCACATTTAAATATATTTATATCATGGTTAAACATTCATAAATCATATATCAACCATTATCAACATGGTTCACCATTTCATTTATCAAACACCACTATGAATATTTATTTTTATCATAAGGAACAACATGTGAAATACCATATTAATTCATTTATCATCAATAATTACACAACTAATTAACCCTTAAAGGGTAATACATTTATCCCCTTTAAATCCCAATATCAAACATGAAATAATGATTTATTTCAATTTCATAAAACAACAATTTCACCTTATACATTCTATGAATCATTATTTCATTAATATTATCCTACCCCATGGGTTTCTATCATGCCTAATATCATAATCTACAATGGAATGGTATCCATAAAGGGTCTCATAATTTTAGGGAATTCTGCTCACATCTTAATTTATAATAAATTGCACAATGTGTAAATGTAACAATATAACTACCACACAAGATCAATATCAAGACTTTGAGAATTAGAAATTAGAACACTTATAATATGATCATTGATGAATGATATCCAAGCCTTATCCATTAATTTGATTTAGAATGGTCAAATTTGAAAAGGAATAGGAGATATATGATCAGTACCTCATATCAATATCTAAAAAAATATCCATTAAAACCAACATCTAAACCATAAACAAAGGGTGGATCCATCCCTCTTTAAAGGGATAGATATATGGGGGAAATATGAACCTAATCAAATAATATGTCACTTACTAAATAGGATTTGATCCTTCCATTGGATCTTTGATTCAAAAATAATGGAGTTTAAGGAGCCTAGGAATCTTCTAGGGATCCTCCAAGAGAAAATTAAATCATATTAGGCCTATTGTGGGTGATTAGGGATATAAAACGGGGTATTGGAAATTTTCAATTAAATTTTTATAGGCCTAAAAACCTGTGCACACAGTTTCCTATGTGGACCATATATCTTGAAAAACTATGTACCCATAACGTACACCCCGACTATCTGGGGTTTATGGTAACTCCTAGGTGGGAAAATGGTTCAAGATATTGTGATCCAACTATGAATACCCCCTATATCCAAGGGTTCACAGTTTGGAGGGGATGGCTACATAGTTTGGTCAACCCATGTTCCCCATTTTGTGGATCAAAATGGTGGGCATGATTTCCTGGGGGAAAGCACATTGTTTTCCATAACCACGCACCAATCGTGAATAGACCCATGGGAATATAAAATTATCCAAATTCACTTAAAATATCCCTAACGTAACATCAACCCAAATTATGATAATAAAAGGTAATATATTAGCTAAAAAAGTATGATACATATCCATGAGGGTTTCCATATTACATAGCCCCATGTAGATGACCTAGGAAAAGGGTAACATGGTTAGGTCAACTGGGTGTGAAGGATCCTAATAGGGTATATTAAGAAACTGGGCACATAGTTAGTTTATCTAGGCACATCTTCAGTGGTCCAAACTTAGGCTCCATAAGGAGGAGACCACAATGGGTGAAACTATTCTAAATTGGATACTTAAGAAAAGGGAACCCACTTGGAAAGGTCTCAAAGGTTGAATACCACACTAGATTGGTGTCCGGATTTTATGATAACTCATTTGGGTTTCCCTCGATAATTTAGAACAGTCCTTTATAGATAAACTAAGTTCAACCCCTTTATGAAAAACTAGATGATGAGATATCTAACTCTAGTTTCTTAAGAGATCCTCTCAAGAGGTCCCTTTATCCTAGCCTTCATGATAACCTAGGAAAAATGATCATGATCATTAAAAGTCACAAATGACCTTAATTTCCATCCTTTTACCCTATTTTATATTTGAGAATCACCTAAAAAGAGAGCATGGATGTCCTAGGTGTTGGTTTATTACAATCAAATGTTGTGAGGATTTATCCTATTACACTTGGTGTCGAAATAGGAGGTTGGAAGTCCCTATATTTTAAATGGGATTGAGGATCCCAATTAATATTCAATAACCTCCTGGGTGCCCATATACATTGAACAAAGCACAAAATGTGGGTGTAGAGAGTCTAAGAAGTGAAAAGTTGTCATGAGTAGGAAACTAGTTGTTGAAAAGGTATAGTTTGAAGTGTTGGAAAGGCAGGGTAAATCTAGTGTTATATTAAGCTAGTCATAAGTTGTGGGTGACAATACATTTTATCCACCATTGAAAATTCTTCTATCTTCCCAAATCATTGGTGGATTTCATCATTTTATAAAATTTGAGTTTTGATAGATAGTTTTTTTCTCCTGAAATTAAATAAGATATTTCTAGTTTTTTTTTTGATGTCATACATTCTAATAGTTAAATTCAAAACATTAGTAACCTATTTGGTAGTTGAAATAACTTATTATATCATTATAGAAATAGGATAAGATTATGATCTACTTCATGAAGATAATACATTTATCTTTCAAATGAAAGGATATAGTTTTGGTGATTGTTGATTGTCTGACTAAGATCACTCATGTTCTATCTATCTTGGAATCATCTTTTATTAACGATCCATGTATTATAGGGTTTAAATACACTATTTATACTCATGTGAAACTCAATATATATATAATCATATTTAAGTAGATGTTTTTTCAGATAATTACATTTATATATTAGATGATATTATGAAGACATGAATCTTGGATTTTGTGTCCTATAAGTTGATCATTTATCACTTATAGAGTATTCCTATGATAACAGCAATCAGTTTTCCACCGAAATATCTCAATTTTAAGAAATCTATAATAATTCATGATGTTATGTACTATATTCGATTGAGGTCAATGAATAATCATTTATTGGTCCTAGAATAGTTCATGAGATGACTGAACATGGGATATTGATCTGAAAGCAATTGAAAACATCCCATAATGTAAATAATTCATATGTTTTTCTTAGCTGATGACTATTAACATTTTAGGTTAGTAGTCATGTATTTATATGAGTTTTTACACGATTAGGTCACTAGTGGATGTGAAATATAGGGAAACTAACTCTATAGTCCATTGGGCCATTTGAGATCTTGGAGCACATTAGAGAAATATATTACATTTGGGATATCCAATATTGGTTCATTTTCATACACAATTTATTCCATGTTTCACAAATAGTTAGGGATATGTTTGATTCTAATCGAGAAATTTTTGTTAGAAGATATATAATTACAAGTGTATTATTGCATTATGGTGAAGGATATTTATATTATAGATTGAAATGAGAAGGACTTGTGTGGAATTTTTATTCCTTTGGATTAGGTATATATGTAGCATTGATATCTTTAGAATTAAACATAGGAGCATGAATTCAAGGTTCAATATCAATGGCCAAAGTTGTTTACTTTGTAATTTTTTTAAATCTTATTGAGGTTGATAAGATCTATAGTGGGATTTTGTAATAACCCTCACCATTTTAGTTTAGTGCTTCATTTAGTGACTTATATATTAAATTTATAAGCATTATAGTCTAATAAGTATGGGATGATAATTAAAATAATGGGAGGAAATGGAGAGTGATAAAGATATTGGAGTGGCATTGGGTACCCAGTGGAGGTGTAACGAGTACCTAGTGGTATTTGGAATTACTAAAGATGCTTCGGGTAGTGACACCATGTAACTGATGTCCTTATACCCAGTACATGATGGGAAGAATATATTATTTTTATATGAAAGCTAATATGATCTTATAAACTTCAAAATTTAACCTATAATAAACTAAACCTTAATATTTTCTCTCATATACTAGTTTGTAGCTACTTCTTGGTAGATATCACTTGTTTTTATCTATTCTCCTTGAATCCAATCTTTGTTCCTAATTTTGATTCCTCAAAGAGGATCAGTATCTACTACCATTCAATGAATCTAAGGTGGGAGGAACCACTCTTTTCATGTTTTCAACTATGTTCATAGTAGTTACATGAATCCCTAATGAATATGGGGGTTTGTCTTAGTGCTAAGAACCCCATGAACCTTAAATTTCCCTTTAGGTTATCCATGGGCCTTCATTCCATAGGGAATATTGGAAAAAAATTGATGGATTTAGGTGACATGGACTTCGGTCCATGATGTAGAGTAACTTGGACTTACTAGAGAAACCTCAGGCTGATGGATTAGAGAAGAATTAATGATCATGTGTAGAAAAATGAACCCATGATAGAAGGAGAGATATGATGTTATCCAATGACCCATGAAACTCTATACAAGGACACTAGAATCCATTAACAATGTCAGGTGGTGAGCTAGATATAGACATGAAGAGGTGATATGATCAAGAAATTCTAATGTAGTCAGGTCATTAAAAATATATAAGGGATTTTTTCCTTTAGACTTTGGGATATGTAATTCGTGATTTGAGACTCTAGACCATTGGGTCATGTAAGGGTTACCTCTCAACCAATTTAAAAAATAGATTATCAGATAATATAAAAAAAAAATTGGAGAAAAAAGAATTCATAATATCCAATTCCAAAATGTTTTTCAAATTCACCTTCTTCCTCATCCAACCTCACAATAGGTTGTATTAGAGGTTTTTTATTACTGTCCTTGAGGTAAGGTGTTATTTCCAATTATTGATTTCTTATATTATAAAGGAATAGGGTTAAATCCCTTATCATTATTAACCTAGGTTGTTTTTTATTTTTCTGTTTGTGGAATTTTCTCCTCCTTCAACTTATGGTTTAGTATTAATTTGATCATTCAATAAGTGAACCTAAATTTTTCTTTAATATCTTAATAGTGATTATGATAGTAGTTCCATGGGTTTGAGTAAGAAATAACAAAAAAATTGTTTTATTCTAAAAATTATTTTTTAAATTTTCTTATAAAACTAAGGATTCATAAATTTTAACTCTTACGTGTATAATGATTATTATACTTTGAATTGATTATTTGATCATTTACATGCTAATTTGTGATATGTAATTCATGTTATAGGATTTAATTGATGTTTATTTCCATTTATTACACATATACATGCTACCATTTTTATTTATTTTCTTTTTTTCCATGAATTCATGTTGTGATAAATGTTGTTTGATATATGGAGAATTTGTATTGTTATATATTTTATATACATGAAATGAAATATTTAATAATGGAGGTCATGGATGGACATGTGTACACTCTCTATACATGTGAACACACACACAATTACATGTATATATGTATGTATGCATTTTTTTATTTATGTATGAATGTATATATGCATGCATGCATGCATATATGTATGTATGTATGTATGTATGTATGTATGTATGTATGTATGTATGTATGTGTGTGTGTATGTATGTATGTATGTATGTATATATGTATGTATGTATATATGTATGTATGTATGTATGTATATAATTCTTCCTAAGAGAAGAGAGGAATCATATACTGGGAGGGATATATATATATTTATATATATATTTATATTTATATTTTTGGGGGGATCCAATAGAGGATGTAGGTGGTTCACCTTGTCATTTTTTATGGATTCCAAGCATGTATCAAAGTAGGTTTGGATAGTATAGTATAGATTTATGATCATATTAACAAAACATGGTTATTTTACTTCATCCATATTTATTTATGAACTTCTTATTATTTATTTTGTTTATTGCATATGTGATATTTCTACTACATATACTTGAATTTATGACAGTAAATTAAGGGTTGGGTGGTTTCTTCCTATTGGGTATGATATACTCACACCCTACACATGTCCCTATATAATACTTATAGACATTATTGTATGTGATCTAGGTAATGAAAAAATCATCTTTGCATGAGGGTTGATAAATTCAAAATCTAGGAGTATTGATGTTTAGGAGAAGTTGATAAAATTATTATATGAATATTTTTTTGTTCTATCTTTATCATTCCTTATGTTGTTATAAAGTGGAATATATTATACTTATATCTAGTATTTTTTTCTTCCTTCATTTTGTAATTATGTATTATATTTGTGTTGTATTTTGGTTTGGCTAGGTGTTTAGTGGTATGTGCTTTGTATTTTTTGTATTATTTGTGTTCCATACATATAGAGGATGGTTTTTATTATTATAGATATTATAAAAGTACCCATTTGGTATATAGATTCTCCCTTTTAGTGGGTTGGTTTTTATTTTCCATCTATATAACATATGTATAGGTTGTACTGGTTTTCAGATAGGATTATTTTATAACATACTTATAAATGAAATAGTGAAAATCACTTCCAAATATTATTTAATTATCCATCATCATTTACACCAACCTCTAGTGATTAGGAAGCATGCCTAAGATCTTATAGTTATTTTCTTTGGGTCAACAGGTGATCATATTTAGGTTGTTGCATGTGTTATCTTACAATGTTGTGGTTGTTGTGTGAGTTGTGTAGATAACCTTTCCACATGGTTTGTTTTGGATATATCTTGTTTATTATTAATCCTTTGTAATTAGGTGGATGGTTATAAAGTTTAAGTAATGTTTTGATTCTTAACAGGTTTGGGTTTGGGTATCTAGGACATTAGAATATGGGCCCCAAATTTTAAAACCCATTATTATTTATACTTGGTCAAACCTAATATTATTATAATTAAACTTATGTATGAGTTTCATGACGTTAATATTCATAAATAAATTTAGAATTTTCATGGGAAAGTTCAACAATATTAGAAAGTGGAGTATTATTTTGAAGAAAACAATATTTATGAGTGAGCATTAATAATTGAGAATTTTCTTTGAAAAAATTTATAAAAAATGGGGTGAAACATTAAAAATTGATCATTGATGTTGAAAATAACATTGTTAGAAAATGATAATTTAAACTTATATGAGAAAGTATTTTTTTTTGTTATTTTTAATGTTTCCAATGTCTAATAAATTTTAAATTTTGGTTTTATCATTCTATGTTTCTAGTGACTTTTGTATTGCATAATTTTGAATAATAAGTGCATATGAAAATGTGTGGGTTCATTTTTCCTATGTTTTATGTCCATTATATAAACATAGGCTCTCACTATAAAATGGAGCCTTGATTATTATGAATTTGACTTAAATTTTTCATTATCCTCTTTTACATTATCTCTTTACCTTACCCAAAATTATTACTTCACCTCTAAATATTATGATTTTTCCCTTTACACTATGAGAAACATCACGTAGTATATGTGTATTTATGCCTTAGTCCCTCATTTATCATCGGTTAAATTTATAGAACATTCTACCACACACTCTTTTATCACTCTATTTATAGATCATGTGGCACTTAAAACCTGATTTACAATGAGTAATTTTTTCAATTACTTTTCTTAACACATTCCACCACAAACTTTTTTGAAATTATTAATTATATAGAATAAAATTGGTTCTTCCACACCTCCCACTTAGTGGGAGTTAATGAACATGAAACATCAATTTCCAATTAATCAGACTAGTGAGAAATTTTATTACCATTTAGAAACAGAACATTATATTCTCTTATAATGGTTTTAATTATTTTTTAATGATACAATCAAATAAAATAAAATGGATAAACTGAAAGGTAAATTAATGTAAATAACAATGTAAGTAGAAAATATTTTAATTAATTTCTTTTAATGTGAGAATATAAAGTTTTATAAGTATATGGGTGTAGAAAATTTCAAACTTATAGTCTAAACAATCAAATTAATTTGATAAAGAAATTTGAGGAGATTTGGAAGTATATACTAGTAGATATTGATGACAGTGACATGTTTTAAAATAAATATGAAACTATGAATAATATGATGTTGGAAATATTATACTAATATATAGGGTCTCAAAAACTCAAATATGTCTACAATAATATCAATGAAAATATTTGTTCTATAATCACTACACCATAAACTAGTGAGTATACATTGTATTTGTTAAAAGTGATAGTTATACCAACAAGTCTTTTATAAATCCATCCTTGGATAAAATCATGTTATTTTTATATTGATAATTGATAAATCGTACCCTAAAACAATATCACACATGATTTTTCATAAAAAAACACATGAAGGATGTTCTTTCTGGTCACATAAGAATCCTCATAACCTTAAAAAATTTGAAATCACGTTATTCTTGGATAAATATGAATGTCTATGCTTAATTAAGGATGAACTATTTATTAACCATATTGAATATTCCTTTAGAAAGTATTAATAGTAAATTTTTAATTTAATTTCCAAGGACTCGATGATATTTGAGGGAAAATATTCTCCAATAAGGAGGGAACAATATAGAAGTGTACTAGTAGAAGAAAATTGTATGTGGACCCCAAAAAAATATTCAAATCATTAATTATTTTTACTGATTCAGTCCATGATTTTTGGAATTAAATATTTATATCATAATACTCTTTAATTTTCATAAATGGATAAAATATCCACATGGTATGGGATCACATAATTAAGGAGTTGTTTGTTTTCATATAAATTAATAACATTGGGAAAAAATTCAAACTGAATCATTGTCATGAATAAGAAAAAAATAAGAATTGAACATTGAAAGTGGATTAATATATTTAGAATCATAACAGTGGAATGAAACATTTAACTTTTTTTGTAATTTTTTTATGTTTTTAATGTTTTTTAAATTTTATATTTTAGTTTTAAGAGTCTCAGCTATCAAATAACCCAGTTATTTCATTTTTATGAGTTCTAAGTGACCAGGAAATTTTGTGAGTTCATTGTTTTTATGTTCTGTTATCTTTTTATAGACTTAAAATCTCATTTTAAAAGATAATATTGATTATTTTGAATTTTAATTCATCTTAAAAATTTCTCTTATTTCTTTATCTTTTTATCATGTCCAAAATTGATGGCATGCAAATAACATTGATGAATCTTGTCAATATGTTGAGTTAAACCATTATTGGTTATTTTTCCTTCACATATTGTTTTATCTACTATCTTCAATAAACTTTTTACAATATTTTAAAATTTCACCATGTACCATTTTCTTAATAAATTAGAGTTCCTAGGAGGAAGGATCATATTTATCATCTCTAATTATTTAATTATATTCAAGATTTTTTTAAGATGGAGTGAAAATAAATAGACAACTTATAAGAATAAGACCATTATTTGAAATAATTTTTTTAAGTTAAATAAAACCACTTGATAAGGAAATTAACAAATTGGGTTCGAAAATATTACTAGTTCATATTTTATTGGGTTTTTTAATTGTGTCTAGTTTTATGTTCTCAAGTTTTTGTTTTTTAGACATTTTTATTTTGGGTTTCCTACTATTTTCTTATTTCCATTGTTTTTTTAGTAATTTGGGTATGTTATGGTTATATTTCAGTGATAAAGATGGTTAATATATCCTATCAGTGTTTTTATCAGTCTGTGATGTGGATTTTTTAAATGGTTCCATAGAGTGTGGAGTTTGTAAACTATTTATGTGCCTATATTTGTCTTGGTTTCCAAAATATGAGCTAAAGTGAACATAGAGTTGAAATGGGGAATTCTTCCTTTTGAAAAAAAAACGTCCAAATGAAGCATAAAATCCTAAATGATATTTAAGGGAAATGAAAAACATAAAATTTAAACATATGAATCATTACATATCATACATATTCATCAAGTGTAAATCATTTACTTAAAATGGTCAAAATGAAACAAATTGAGAACTAAAATAGATGGGAAGTCAATGAGTTTGAGTACATAAGATCCAAAATACATAACCAAATTGATATAAAAAATAACTCATATTTCTGTGAAAATTAAGTATCCCCATTGTTACCTCCTCCATATCATGAAAAATTATAGAACTCTTCACCATATTATAGTGGAGCTTTTCCTTTATCTACATAATATAAAACCAAGTATACATAGACACCAAGGTGTTTTATTAGGGTCTAAGAATACATCCTAATAAAATACCACTAAATATTCTATATACTCATGTTATATTATAAAATACATCGTGATAATATTTAAGTAACAAAAAGTGGAACACATTCCACTTTACAAATTCCAAAACATTTTGAATAAATATATAATTTACTTTGAAATCAATCCTTTTTAATTTAAATAACCAAAACCTTGTTAACCTTAAGAAAAATTAAAAAAAATGAAACATAAAACAATTTTGAAAAACAAACTCAACTGGGAAATCACATCATGGGATAATAAACTCTAAGGGGCATAAAAAATAATTATGCTAATGGAACCCCTCTATTAGTAGAGATGTGATCTCACCTTCTAACATGACTCAATATATATCTCTCTCTAGTAATGATCAGAGTCACCCATCTAGAATGTACACTCATGTGAAAATTAATAGAGAAATATACTTAAGGATACCTATTTCCTAACCTATTTGTGACCTTTAAAGTTGAAATAATATAAATATTCATCTGTATAAAATCCCACATTTAATAAAATGACTTACATAATAAAACACAGTATGTAAAATTGGTTTATGGTTTTGGTGATAACATATAAATGATAATGAAAATGGATATTTATGGTAAATTAAATTTTCAATCGCCAAAATGAAGTGAATTTTACAGTAGATTTTATAAACCCAAAATTAATAAGGGATAGGATATGACCATAGGTTCATCTGAAACAAAGGTTTCAAAATAAATCATGTGATTTGGAGAAATAAAGGAAATGGGAGATAAATATTAAAATAAAAATTCATTTAATATTTTCCTTTTTGAAACTATTTAATGTGTGTATAATATTTTAAATTTCGTAAAATGTTCATAGCGGAAGGGAAGTCCATTAATGTCGTATATGATTAAAAAATCCTTTTAAATTTTTGTAAATAAATTTTAAAGAGTAACTGTCGAAAAAAATTAAAAATATTCCTTTAATACCTTATAAAAACCCTAGTAAGACATAAAATTTTCTTAATAAATCATTTGATAAATAAAAAGTAATTTTTTAAAACCATTTTAAAAAATATGGACATGGAATAAAAGACTATTCAATTAAAATAGAAATAAAATTAATTTTTCTTTAAAACATTTATTAGATTGATTCAAGTTCCAAATAGAGTAAAAGATTGAATAAAATATTAAAACTCATTAAATATATATATTATAATAGAATTATTGGATCTTATGAATGAAAAATTATAAGTCTCCTTTAATGAAAATATAAGAAATTACAAAAGAAAGTGGGATTGTAAAATAAATTCTTGACCCTTTGGTGACATTTTAATAGTTTCCCCTTGAAAGAAAAAAACATGAATCAAAGATTTAATCATAATGAATAAATATTTATTCATATTAAATATTTAAAATGGTAAATATATACACCATATAAAATTTAATAGGTGCATAATTACAAATATGTCTCAATGGAGTGTAAATTGAGACGAAATCCATTACCTCACGCTTCCCTTTAGTTGAAGAGGATTTAACCACATGTGAAATTTATTTAATCATTTTATTAATTTATAAAAGAACCATATTCATATTTATAATGTCATATATAATCATATTTTATAATCTTATCACCCATTCGTTAATGATATTTCATTATTACCATTCTTTCAGCTGTTAATTGCATAGTTTTATCATGCATGTTTGGTCATAGAAGTTCCAGTTATTATGAATAGGATATATTTACATCATAAAAATAATTATATTAATTTTTAAATATCATGTTTACTCGTTAGATACATTTTTATAATCATTCATTAAATTTGGACCAGGAAAATGAATCACATCACTTCGTGGATATGGTAGGTCGTACATACGCACAATCGGTAATATAATTTGCTTAATTGGTTAAATGGTAAGGAATTAGATGTTATATTAAATTTTAAAAATAAATATTATTTTATAATTATCATATATGTTCAATGGTTTCATTTTTATTACTATCCATGCTATTCGGTGATGGAAAACAAATTACATTGGTTTGCAAGTTGGTAGTCTTCCGTACATACGAGCAATGCTTTTATTTCCCATTTAATGGATATGTAGATGGATAAATATTATTAAATAAACATGATAAAATCTCAGTAAATGTGAGGTAATATTTTTATTTTATTTTAAGTATTAATAAATAATTTAAGTAGGTAAAAGGATTAGTAAATAAGAGAGTGTTTGGTGAAGACAATTATCTTCACTTAAAATATCCTCCTTTAGATATCTTATTAAGGACCATAGGGTTGATATTTTGGGAAGATAAGAGCCTAAATAATGTAGAAAATGATTTTTAGGAATATTTTTGTAAAATTTTTTTGATATAAATGTCTTGATATATGCGAATAAGTGAGGGGAGTTGGTTCCTATTTATAATTTAGGTGAGTGGAACACCTGGAATTATTCAAAGTTATTCAATAATATCCTGTCACTATCTTAGAAATATGGCTCCAAAATGGATCATATTATAATGGGAAAATTATAAGGTCTATATAAAACTAAAAAATGGATTATCATCAAGTTTTCAGGTCATTTTAATCCTACTATTTATATATTAACCCTCGATAAACTTGTTTTTACCTTAATCCAGGTATTTAAAATTTCCTTTTTTTAATATTCATTATGATCCAAAATTAATTTGAAATTATTAAAAAATATTAATTATGATAATTAAAAAATATTTAATCCATTTTATGAATTAAATTCACATAACTGTATGGATTTAACATAAAAATAAACCTATGAATCATGTCAAAAAATAGATTTTTAAGAAATGTATTTTTCAAGAAAAAGATGATATTATATTAACTATAATACGATTAATAAAACTTATATGGATTTAAATTAATATGTTAATCTTTATAATCCTTAAATTTCATTTAAATAATTCATCATTAAATAACATTTTAATTAGTTAAAATTTGTTGACATTATTCCTTTTTAAACATAGAAATTTTTTCTAAAACTACCCCTTTTATCTCCAAATGATACTTTTTATATTAATATCCAATTGATAGTTCATAAATTGTTAACTATACATATTATTATAAATAATTATAAATTAAAGGAGTAATATTTAAATAATATGTTTTTTGATTTTTCATAAATGATTATTTCTAATTGAAATTTTCAAAAAAAATCATTCAATACTTATTTTAATTGAGTGAGTTGAAAATCAACATTCATCCAATAAAATTAGAATTATTGCACCATGAAGTATTAAAATGTTCATTGTATTATTGTTTCTTAAAATAGAATATTCACTTATATAATTCAGTCTCTTTTGTAACATTCTTTCCTCCTATAAAACATTAACCCTCTAAATTTACATGGATATTACCTTTTGAACAAATGAGAGTGGTTCATCTTCATAAAATATTGTGGTTCCCATGTTTCTTCCTCCATTTAATTATTCCTATAAAGAACATATACTAATAAATTCATCTAATTCCTCCATAAATTCTTGCTAGTATTAATAATCTAGATGGTCTTTTCATAGTATGACAGATCAGCTTCTAATTCAATTTCTTCATTGGTGAGAACATGTGTTGGTTATGGAATTTTCTTCCTTAACAATGATACGCGGAACACATCATGTGCTTTAGAGAGGATTGTTGTCATTTTCAATAGGTAATACATGGCTCCAATATTTTTAAAATTTTAAAGGGTCTAATGTATTTGGGGCTTAGTTTTCCGTTCTTTCTGAACCTTGTGATACTCTTCCAAGGAGATACTTTCAAGAAAACATGATCTTCTACTTGAAATTAAAAATATTTCCTTCAATTATCAGTATAACCCTTTTTCCTCCATTGATATGATTTGATATGATCATGAGTATTATTTATCTTTCCCATAGTCTCCCTAAAAAAAATTTGGCCTACAATTTTCCTTTCACCAACTTCATCCCAACAAGTTTGAGAATGAAATCTCTTACCATATAACTATTCATACAGTTCAATTTGAATACTTGAATAGAAAATGTTATTATAGAAAAACTCTACCAAATGTGAATATTGATCATGAATACCTTTAAAGTTAAGTAATTATGATCTCAAGATGTATTTTAATGTTATAACAGTCCTTTTGAACATTCCATTGATTTATGGATGATAGGAGGTGCCCAAATGAAGCATGGTATCAAGTTCCTTCTAAAGACTCTTCTAGAATTTTGATGTAAATCAGGGATCATCATCAAACACAATTCAAATAGGTTCACCATAAAGTCTTATAACATCATTAATGTAGAACCTTTTAAGGTGATCAATATGTAAATCATCTCTTATAGTGAGAAAATGTGTATATTTTGTTAAGTGATCTACAATAACACATATTATATCATTGTTTCTATGAATATTTGGTTGTATTGTGACAACATTCATAGTAATGTAATCCCATTTCTAAATATTAATAATAATTTGTTTCCTGAATCTTATAGGATGTTGTCTCTCTACCTTCACTTGTTGACAAACTAAGAATCTTGATACCTAATTAGTAATTTTCCCCTTCAAGTTATCCTATCAAAAAATATTCCCTCAAATGCCAATACATCTTGGTACTAACATGGTGTACATAGAAATGTGTACTATAAGAATCATCCAATAATTACCTTTTTAGATCAACTATAGATGGAACACAGAGTATCCTTCAAAATTTTAGAATTTCGTCTTCATAAATGAATTCTACCAATTTCCCATCATTCATGGATTTAATTTTCTTCTAAAAATTTTGTTCATCAGATTGAAAACTTTTTATCTATTATCATAAAGATGGTTTTGAAATAATTTGAAAATGGTGTGATTTATCCCCTTATTTAATAATTTCCATATAAAAATTTATTATATCCATGAAAATTGATCCCTAACAATCCTCATTTGGTCCATAACTCTCTGATCTTTCCTACTGAATTCACTTTCTACTTTATTTTCCTTCCCTAGGTGTTAGTGTATTTAGAAATCATAATCCTTGAGTATCTAGAGAAATTTCATTTTACTCATATTGAGATATTTTTATTAAAATATGTTTTTAGGATCTTATTTTCTATGTATATCTCATATATTTTACCATAGGGATAATGTCTCCATATCATCATTGAAAATATTATGGATTCTGGCTCAAGATCATGGGTTGGATAGTTTGTTTCATTAGTCTTTAACTACCTTTATTTATATGAAAGAACATTATTATTTTTTATAAAGACACAACCAATTCCCTTCTTAGATGAATCACTATATATCACAAATATATCATTTATTGATGGTAGTGTAAAAATAATATCATTGACCGGACTCCTATTAAATTCTTCAAAACATTCTTCAAATTTCTTTGTCCATATAAAAATAACCCCATTATGTGTAATCTTAGTTAATGGGTTAGATAATTGATAAAAATTTGATCGAATTACTCATAGTAACCTACCAAACCAATAAAACCACATACCTCTATTGTGTTTTTTGTTTTATGTCATTATTTTATTTTCTTAATCTTCATAGGATCAAATACGATTCCATCTTTAGAGACAATATAGATAAAAAAGCAATCTTCATGAAGCAAAAATTTAAACATTCTAAATTTTTCATAAAACTCTTTTCTTCTAAGAGTCTCAAGAATGATCCAAATTTGATTATCACGTGCCTCATATCTCTTATAATAAACAACCATATAATCAATGAATAACACAATAATATTATCAAGGTATTCCTTGAATTCGTTTTTTATTAGATCCATAATTATTGTATGTGCATTAGTCAATCCAAATGGTATTACTATAAACTAATAATTTCCATACCTCATTAAAAATGTTGTCTTCATAATGTCTTCCTTATTTAATCACAAATTTTGGTGCTCAAAATTATGTTAAACCATTGAATAATATTGAGCTCAATGAATTTGATTGAATAATTATTCAATTCGAGGAATAGGATACTTGTTATTTATTGTAATGACATTTATATCCCTATAATCAATGTATAGAATCATAGATCCATCATTAATTTTAATAAATAGAACATGGGCTCCACATGGTGAAACACTATGGTGAATATATCCATTATCACAAAAAATATCTAGATGTTTCTTTAACTCCATTATTTCCATAGTGGACATTATATAGGGATTCATTGATATTGGTCTTTCATCAGGGATTAAATCAATAGAAAACTCAACTTCACACTCTAGTAGATATCCAGGTAATTCCTTAGGAAATACATCAATGTATACCTTTGAAATAGGTGCATAATTAATATTAATATTACCTTTCAATTAATAGATTGTGTTTTCTCTTCTTCCCCAATAATCTCATTCAGAAGAGCTACTGGGGTGGATCTAGACATGACCCGAATGATGTGTGATTCGCTCTAAAGATGTATAATTACACATTTTCATCACGAATCATAATTTCCTTCTCATTGAAATAAATTTTTGTGTTATATTTTTTAATATATTACATACCAAGGATTATATAGAATTAAACCATAGGTTTAATGATAAATTTATCTAATAGAGAACATTTATGTATCATAATGGGGACTTCCTAACATATCCTTATCATAGTGGTATTTTCACTTGGAGTTTTGACTGAAAAATCCCTTATTGATGTGATAGGGAAATATCTAATTTTAAAAGAAAAATAGGGAAGATATAAAAGAGTATAAGGATATATATTAAAATAAATCATTATCTAAATTTGAAGATATGATAAAATCACCTGCCACCACATCTTTGGGGACTTCAACCTCAGTGGTAATGATCGCATAAGATTGGCCTTCTACCCTTTACCTCTATGGTGGTAAGTTCCCTTAACTCTAGGGGAATTTTTTTGAATAATTCCCCATATCATTAGAGTTTAATAACTCAATATAAATATTATATTTCCTCCCCTTACATTCATGAGGTAGATAACCCTTTTCACAACACTTTTAACACACTCTCATTCCCTTCAGTAATTTTCTAGGATGTTTCTTTCCAAAATTTTCACATGATGAAAATTAATTCATTTTCCTCTTATTTTTTGACACGTACCCTATTTATTAGTGTTTAGAATACCTATTATTCTATTGATTCACCTTAAGTATATAATATCTAGAGAATTAATTCTCTATTTTGATGGTTCATAAAACAATTTTATTAAATGATAAAACATTTTGAGAAACTAATTCTCTTATAAGACTTGGCTTAAGCCCTTAAATGAAAGGGTCAATATTGTATTCCACTTTTTATATGTAATTTGTAACATATCTATCCATTCATGTAAAGGTATACACAAACTATTTAATAATTTATTCTTCTTTCTTCTAGATGTTAAGTATATTTCTCTCCATTTCGGTTCATTGCTAATGATGGAAATATTTTTCAAAGATTTTTTCTTCAAAAGCTCTCTATTACTTGTGATTTTTTCCTTTTTCCTCCCTAGTATCCTGGATCAATGGATACCATTGATCAGTAAAAACTTTGAAAAAATATACCTCAAGTATAACCTTTTCATTTTTATTACATTCCAAGGCTAGAAATATATTTTCAAGGGACTTAATCCATTTCTCAACTACCACTCGATTAGTAGTCCTACTAAATAAATGGGATTTTATTGAAAGAAGTGGTCTAACATAGGAGAATCACAATATGGAATAATATGTTTCTATATTTGGGAAATGTTATTAGTCATATCATGGGTCATATGCCCTAATATCTCCATGATCTTATGAGTTCCAACTCCAAATGTATTGGTTTACTCGTCACGAAAATTTCTACATTGGACACAAGTATCGATACCATTAATTATTCCAATCCCCATTTATAAAAATGGAATAAACTATATTAGATTATAAAATTATTAATTTTAAATAATATATATATATCTAAATCTAATGTAAAACGTAACATAAATTGAAAATTTATGCATTATTATTCTTGGAATCATAAACTTGGTTTCTTTGGGAATATAAAAATATTCTCAAATACTTCATAATGGTTTGTAAAGAAAATATGAATTAATGAAAGAATATTCTTTTAGAATTTTAAAACTAGGTGTGCAGTAAGGCTCATTTTTGGGCATCTAGTGATGATCGAATCAAATCCCAAGGCACCATTTTCATATTTATTATCTCTAGGTACGATTAATCCAAAACCACTTTCACTTGTAGTATCCAAACACTGATTTATTTCTAGGAAAACCCAAAAACTATATACCTTAACAAAATTTATGATATTATTCAAAATATTTAAATATATTTAATGTCTATTATAAATTTATCTTCACTAATATATATTTTTCTAATTTTTGTTCTCCATGTTCCTACTAAACTTGCCTTCACACAAATTGTAACAACCATGCCTCTAATAATCCAGATCCAGTGGTCACTTTATTACATATACATAGATACAAGGGTTGTAATCCCAAAGGACTAATCAGTTTAGTAGTCTTTGAGAGCATGATACATACATGATACCCATTTAACATAGGGAATATAATATAAAATAAAATAATGCACAGAATCCATGAAACTCATTCAAAGAATTCATCTTCATATCCTAGGGAAAGGAAAAAAAATAAAGGTTAGCTAAAATTTCTAGTAAGGGTTACGTACAGTGGAATATATCAGGATTAGATAAGGCATAATCAATATGGAAATGTAAATAACTAAAATCACATGATATTTAATCAATAAAATGAGCACAAAATTAATCAATGGATAATATCACCGTAATAATATCTTGTATAATAATAAATGAATTATAAATAAAGGAAACATCATGATCTAAGATATCATGATATCTATATCATCAAGACCTTTCACCAAGATAGTTTAAAACTATGGGTAAAACCCCATTTAATGTGGCCAACTAATTAGTCTCATGAGACCTGTCGATGGATCAAGGAGCTATATAATTTTGGGCCCCACCTATAGTTTCATGTCCAACACATTCCTCATATATTTAATGATCTATTTAATTAATGAAAAATATGAAATTTAAATACATATCTATATTGTTTAAACAGTATTAATTTTTCAATACTTTCCCTAGTCAAAAAATAAATTTCATAAAAACACTATATGTAAAATGGTATATTATTTAGGAAATAATAATATCTATGATATATAATATAGATATTTAAGGTAAATTAAATATCTAATTATCACAATATTAATTTTTAAATATAATTTGTGAACAAAAAATGTTTAATTAATAAGATATGACCATCGATCCATCATAAACATGGGTTTTGAAATAAATCATTTTCTTTAGAGAAAAAAAATTGGAAGTAAAATATTAAAATAAGATATAATTTATGGGTTTTATTTGTAAATACATTGAAAACGTGTATAAGAATCTAAATTTAATAAATTTCTTATGATATTGGGGATTTTTATTAACACCATATACGTTAAAAACATTCCTTTTGAATATTTGTTAAGAAAGTAGAAAGCGACCTTGGAAGAAAGCATTATAAAGATTCCTTTCATAAATTTTAAAAAACCACGGATAAATTAAATTTTCATTAATAAATCATTATATTAATCAAAAAAATTTGTAAAATAATTTTGAAAAATATGGAAATGTAAGAAGAATATATCTGATTAAAAGAGAAATAAAATAATTTTTTCTTTTAGACATTTATATACATGATTATAGTTCCAAATAAAGTAAATTTTGAATAAAATATTGAAAATACTTAAATATATACTGTATAATAAAATTATCAGATCTTATGAAGGATAAACGATAAGAAACTTTCAATGAAAATATAAGCAATCCCAAAAGAAAGTGAGATTGTAAAATAAATTCTTACATCTTTGGTAACTTTTGAATTGTAACCCCTTGGAAGAATAAGCTTAAATAAAAACATTTATCATAATAAATAAATATATATTCAGGTTAAATAAATAAAAGGGTTAGTATATACACCACATAAATGTGAATAGGTTCATAATAACCAAAATTTCTCAATGAAGTGCAAATTGATACGAAATCCATTACCTTATGATTCCCTTTTACTGAACCTGATTTATCCTCATGTATAATTTTTCTAAACATGTTATTAATTTATCAAACAACCATATTAATATTTATAATATCATAAATTATCCTATTATGACATCTTATCACCCATTTATGGATATTATTTCATTATTACCATTATTTCAGGTGTTAATTGCATTGTTTTCTCATAATTGTTTTTTCATGAAAGTTCTAGTTTTTTTATAGGATGTAGTTACATAATATATATAATTATATTAATTTTATAAATATAATATTTTCTCATTATATACATCATTATAACCATTCTTTAAATATGGACATGGAAAATAAATCACATAACGTCATAGAGAAAGTAAGTTATACAAAAGCACAAGCGATGATACCATTTCCTTAATGGGTGAAATGGTTTGTAATTAAATGATATATTAAATTTATAAGATCAATATCATGTTATAATTATCATATATATTAATTTTTTCAGTCCTTATAATTTTTCATGTGATTCGGTGATGTAAAACAAATTAAATTGGTTCGTGAGGTGGTATTCCCTCCATACACACGAGTGATGGTTTTGTTTCCCATTTGATGAAGAAGGATATTGATTAATATTATTCCATAAATGTAATAAAATCTCACCATATTTTATATTCTTATGTTATTATATTTTAAGTGTTAAGACATAACTAAAGGTGGTAAAGGGGGAAATAAAAATTAATATTTTGATGAAGACAATTACATTCTCTTAGAAGAACCTCTTATGGATCTCTTATTAAGGACCATAGGGTTAGTGTTTTTATTATACCACAACCTATATAAAGTGTATAAGGATGATGTGGGATATTATGGTATTTTTTTTTGATATAAATTTATTTATATTTGTGAATAAGTGAGGGGAGGAGGTTCCTTTTTATAATTGAGGTGAGTCGCACAGTTGTAATTTTTCAAAGATTTTAAATAATGTGATGTAACTTTCTAGGAAAAATGGATCCAAATTGGATTATATTTAATAGGGTTGAGTATAATGTCTAAATAAACCAACCAATGTGGTTTCATCAAGTTTTTATTTCATTTTGACCATTATCATTATAGATTAACCCCCCATTTAAACCTGTTTGTACCTTAATTGTGGTAATTAATTTGTACTGTTTTTATTATTCATTATAGAAAAATAAGTTGAAATTATTACCAGATAATAATTATTCAGATTAAAATTATAGAATCCATTTTATCAAATTCAATTCATATAAGTGACAAAATTTTATTTAAAATAAACCCACAAATCGTGTCGAAAAAAGGTTTTTCAAGAAATGCATATTTTCATAATAAAATGATATTATGTTAACTATAAGACTAGTAATCATAATTATATGGATTTAAATCCATATATATAGATTTATAAATTATAAATTTCATTTAAATCATTTATAATTAAATATTATTTTAATTAACTAACATGGATAGACATTATTCCTTTTCAAACAAAAACAGTTTTCTGAAAAATACCCCTATTACATCCAAATGATCTTTTCCATTATTTATATATAATTAATAGTTAATAAATTTTTAGTTATAGATATTATTGAAAATTATTTTAAATGAAATTAGGAATAGTTCAATACTACATTTTTTATTTTTCATAAAAGCATATTTCTAAGCAAAAATTTCAAAAATTCATTCTAGGATTGTTTTAACCAAGTATGTTAAAAATTAATAATCGTCCTATGAAATTAGACTTTTTTCCATGAAATATTAAAACATTCATTGTATTATAGTTTTATTAAAATATAATTTTCACTTAAAATAATTTATTCTTTGGTGTTACATCCTAGTAGATATGTGACTTTAAAAACACATTACCACCCACTAGAAACTGTAATGGTCATCGATGATGATTAAAATATGATTTATGATATCTATGAGTGTTCAATAAATTTGTTTTATAAAATTAATTTTATTCATCGCCTATTATAAAATTATTTGTCCCAAAAAACTACTTTAACTAATCGTATCCCAACATTGAACAAAACGATGACCATATAAATATTTAAAAGGATCCATTTTAATGAATATCGGTAACTATTATTATTTAAAAATTAAACCAATAATAAATTGTTCTCATAAGATCACCCAAAATATAATATACAAGTTCGGAGCATATAATATAGAATTTGAACATCCCTTTATATATGATCATTTGTTTAAGGGTGCATTTTTGTGTTAATCTTCAATTATGTTCCCATGTCCTCTTAAATGTTGTTCCAAAATTGAGAAGTGTAATGAGGATATCTATCAATGACTATAGTCAAAGGTAAACCATTCAACATTATAAACTCTTACAAATATAACTTTCTAAGAACTTCAACTTTTAAAATTTCTTTATCTGGGAGAAAATGAGCTGATTTCATCAAATTACTAATGATCACCCAAATAAAATTCTTTCCATGAGGGGTTAAAGGTAATAAAATAACAAGATCCATAGATACCCCTACCCACATCTAGGTAGGAATGAGTAATGTATGAAGAACACCTGAAGAATTTTGATGCTCCACCTTCACTTTCTAACAAAGAAGCTATGAGAAAAATAATTAGTGATTTACATATTTATTCTCGACCAACAATACTAATGTTTCAAGTCATTGTATATCATGGTTTCAACTAGATGAATATACCAATAAGAATGATGTTATCCTTTCATCACTACCTATCTTAGAGAAAGAGGAATCACAATGCACCTACTGAATAAAACAACAATGATAAAAGAAAGAGGCCATTATAAATTTGATCCCACTACCATATGAAAATAATTTAATACATTATAATTTATGATTCTATGGATATTATTTATGAATGAAATCAAGTATAGATGGAGTAAGTTGTATATTTGATATAAACATGAACTCCTTATCCACTTTTACCCCTAAATTCAAATAAAAAACTCAACACTTACCATTATCCAATATAATTCTTCATTTTTTATACTGGAAAATTTCTAATAAGAGAATTAGTGAAATAATTACATTTCCTAGGAGTATAGAAACATAAAAATCATACATATAAAGATATTTGACCCACTTCCTCTATTTGAGACTCAAGTATTTCTATGGTAAGATATATCCTAAACCTTTATGATCAGTATAGATCATAAATTTCTCACTGAATAAGTTATTTTCCTAGAACATAATGGTATACAAAATTGTTGTTAATTTAAGATCATGGGTTAGGTGGTTCTTTCTATCAGTTTATAATTAGAGAGATCCACATGCCATGATGTGATTATTATTTATAATCACACATCCATAAACTATATGACATACATTACAATAAACCACATGACCGTTTACATTCTCAAGATATATCAAAATAAAATTCAATTACAATCGTTTTTTTTTATACTCAAAAAAACATTATAAGAGTTTGGGAATCAATAAAAAATTTACCACTTTATGGGTAAAGGGTGTCAAAGGTGATTTCAATCTCGATAGGTAATTTAAGAATATCTAATAATATCTTTCTAACCCCAAGAATATCATATTTCAAAAACATTATTTTTAGTCTCATAGGACATAATAGCTTCATTATTTTTAGGATTAACTGATATACCTTGTTTAGAAATTATATTCCCTATGAAATTCACTTCCTAGATCCAAAAATAAAACTTGAATAATCAAGCATACAAGTGGTGATCCCTAAGAATTCCCAATACAATCTCTGAATGCCTCTCAATATTCTCTTTTGACATTGAATAAAGAAGAATGTAATCTAAAAATACTATAAAAAATAGTATATATATTTATGAAAGATGTGATTCAGAAGTGATGTGAAGACTTAAAAGAAATACTTAAATCAAAAACATCACTAGGAATTCAAAGTAATCATACCTACTTTTAAAAGTATTATTAGATATGTCATACACCTTAACTCTTATATAATTGTACTTATACCCAAGCTGAATCTTTAAAAACCATCTCCTCCTTTAAAGTTTTCAAAAAAGGTCATTAATATAGGGAAAGGAGTACTAATTTTTCAGAGTCACATAATTCAGATTTCTATAATCAATTAAAAGGAATGGAATCCCATAAACCTTTTTTCAAATAACATATAATATTCTCAGGGTAACACACTTGGATGAATGAACCATTTAACTTTAAGATTATCTAGCTAAATCTTTAACTCATTTAATTCCATATGATTAATATGATAGGGAGGTAAGGATATTGGAGTCTTACCTAAAATAATATATAAATAGCACAAGTGAATGTTTGGAGAATGAATTTTGTTTTTGTTATCAATATATAATAAATTAAATGTATAAAGAATACTTAAATGGGGAGGTGAGAGGCATTAGATGTTTTAATTAATAAATAATCCATGTAAGTCTCTAGGTTGATTAAGGATATACCATGTTTTATGAAAAATAAATTTAGGGATAATTTCTTGAAGATTTCAAGTTGAGAAATTCAATGGATGGTGTAGTCGGGGTTCGGCTTAGTGGTAAGCACCTCGTAATCCAACATGAAAAATGGGGGTTCAAAACCCATTGGGCGCATGGTACTGTAGCAGTACGGTAGCGGTACTGTAGTAGTGGCGGTACTGTTTATTGGTGGGTATTGTAGCGGTGGTAGGGAACTGTAGCAGCGGTGGTACTGTGCAGACATTGTAGAAGATGGGCTACTATTCATAGAATGAACATTGGGCCAAAAATTTGGGCATATGGGCTATGTAATGGGCTACAAGCCCAATGGGCCTTCGGGCTATGTAATGGGTCTCCCTCTACCAAGTTAAAAGAGGTCCTTTCATTCCTTTAATAATAAAATAAGGCTTTGGCCCCAACCTTTAAAAAAAGTTCAATGCATGAGTTCAATTGATATTTTTATTATTATTTAATTATTCTTAATACCTAGAACATGAATCACTGATTTTGAAAATGAAACATTGTTCATAACATGTTAAATTCTACGAAAAATATATTTTTTTATGAGGAATTGATGAATAATTTGAGAGATGATTTTTTCATGAATAATTTGAATTTTTAAATTGATGAATTCTATTAGATCATGTTGAATAATTTTTTTTGAATTTGATTTTTACACTCAGTATTTTTCTGAGTGATATTTTGGGTTTGCCTTATAAAAAAACTGTTCAATATTTGGCCAACCAAGGACCCACCTCAACAACACATGTGGGACCTAGGTGTACCATATAGGAGTTGGGTGAAAATGGATTACCCAGGGTAGTGTTGAAGAGGTGTACCACCTGCATAGGTAGGCATAGCTTGCAAATAGCACTAATAATAGTAGGTTGTGCCACCGTTCGAAGCGTTATGGTTATGGAGGAGGTTCTATCATGGGTAGGTGAAAGAGGAATCCCAAAGAAAACCCAGATACTTGCAATTGAACTAAAAAAGAAATGAATTTTATTATAAGGAAGAGGGAATATAGGGTGGAGTTCGATGTGGGGAATACACTATGCAGGAAATATTCACCCATATTAAAAACTTATGCATAGAACCTACGTTGTCTGATCTGATTGATCTTAGTCGTTTGATCAATTTCTTAGTTCGTCTTCTTCGTCAGACCATCTAGGGTTTATGTATGCTATAGTATTTTCATGTTGAGACAATGGATAATCTCAAATTTCATACAAGATCAATAGAATATTATCAGATGTCTGTAAATTGGATAACTATGGATTTTGAAAAACTATAAGAAATGTTAGTGATGTTGAGTTTGGATTTTCATATGATTCACATTAATAATGTTGTTTGTGATGCATTAAAAATACCATCTGAAGACCATGCCATTTTTAGAGGGAGGAATCATTATTTTCAAGTTCACATGGTGATGAGTAGTTAAAAAATTGTGGGATTATCACATGTTAACCACATGAAAAAAAATCTTATAAATACCTGGTTATCTTTTGTCTATGTGAACACAATTATTTTTGGATATGTGATTATTGAGAGTGGATGTTCTTATTTTTATTTAGTTTAATCATGAAAAGAAAGTGGTTCTTTTTTTAAAGGAAAAAAATTTGAGAAGTGAAGTATTTGATATATATATATATATATATATATGTGAAGTGTTAGATGAATTATAGTTTGTTTTAATTACATAAATAAGGTATTGTATACTATCTATTACTTGTAAAAGTATTATAAACATTATTGTATTTTTAAGCATCAGTACATGAGGTACAATGAATGTGAACCAAAAGTAGGAAGTATAACATATGTGTTTTGTGATAATCATGTGACGTGCATTAGAATAATTTCACATACTATTTCAAAAATATGTAGTGAATACGAAAACATAGGTTCACAAAGAACATAGTTGATAATTAAATGAAATACTCATTATTTCATGAAAATTTGGAGTTTTCAAAATTTTAGAATAATATGGAAACCGATACATCATTGTATCAAGGAGAAAGAAAATATTTAAGCTTGAAGATCTTTATAGGAGAATAATTTTATGTCCAAAAATTCAGTAAGTTGAGATTATTCAGATTGTGCGAATATCTGAATGATTGAGAAAGTCATATGTTCATATTTTGAAGCAAAACCAATGTACATACATGAAGTTGGGTGTGAGCAGACCAAATCATATATGCTTATATAAAAAGATTGTATTAGATAGTATTGAAGAAACAAAAATTAGATGGAGATATTTCTATATATGGATATACATTGAGGAGAATGTTTATTGGGGTGTATATAAAATTAAAGATAATATAAGTTGATTGGGGTGTATAACCAATCGAAGTTAAGAAAAGAGAAGACGGTTGGGGTGTTTAACAAACTGGGTCAGAAGAGTTTTTTGTTAGGGTGTAGAACTATAATAAATTGTATGATTAATTACTAGGATGTATAACTAGTTGATTTCTTATCCATTGTAATTAATGATACAATTATACTAAATAATCCATGTTGAGGTATATAAGTAACATGTAAAGGAGTATGTCTTAGTACCATCCCTTGTGAATATTATGTGTTGTGGTGTCTATTATTATAATGAACTATCTTTTCATGAAGGTATAAATCTTTTTTTAAATTTAAAACCGTGATTTATTCTTGGTAAATATAAACTACAGCCTATGGGAGGTCCCAGGATTGTCTGGGGATTGTTTGGAGACTAAAGTTATGGTAAGTATACTAAATAACTCATTTGTACGGTTAGTAGAAATCGTGAAACCTAGGCCGCACGGTTTCCTCTAATCATACGGGGTGAAATAGAGGTGCAGTACGAGCCACATGATTTTTCTGGAATTATGAAACAACATTAACATGAACCAGTCATAAACTATAGGTTTTTGATAGTGGTATTTCGCATGGTTTTTGCATGGTTGGGGAAACTATGTTCCATAACCATATAAGGAAAATCCATAAGCAGTGGATTGAGCATGGTTTGTTCATGATATGGTAAATCATTCACCTTAACCATGAACCTGTATATTTTGAGGTGAAATTTAGTTTTTTCTTCACTTAAACTTATAAACCTATTTATCTTTTCTCCTTTCTTCCTCCAGTGGGTTTTTTGTGTTTTATTTTCCCATATCTCTCCTCCTCCATCAACCTAGGAATCCAAGTATCTCCCATGTCTGGTTTTTTATTCAAGATATATAAAAATCATTAGATTCCCTAAGGTGATCTCTCTGATAATCTCCCTTCCTATCTAAGATTCTCATTGAATCCATCACTCTATTTAGGTGAAATCTTGTTTCCTCTATTTTCATGGAATTGGATCAATTTTTAGATCTCTTCCAACCTAATCTCAATATCAGGTTGATAATGTTTGATGAGTTATATACAGCCTTGAGGTAGGTGGTCTCATCATTTTTTTCCAATGATTTTTGATGTCTCACATCTATTTTGTTGTGTTGCACACTGGATTTTTCTGAGTGTCCTCTCTATATTGAGTTCTTCATATTAAATTGATATTTTCACCTTGATACATGCATGTTGATCCATTTGTAGTAAATAATAGGTTTTTGATCTTATTTATAAACACCCCATGGGTTTGAAAATTTTAATTTCACCTTATGGTTAAATGTGCATATTCTCATATCACCTACTAAGCGTTCGGCTTAACTTTTAAATTGAATTTACCTTAAAATGTAAATTCTTAACTGAACAAAGGGAACCTCATATGTGATTGGACCACTTATAATTGGAATTTCCCATTTAATAAATTACTTTAATGGCATTTTCACCTTCTAAAAGACCCATCAAGTCTTATAAATTAAATTACCATTATTTAGTAAATTGAATATGTTATAATCCTAAGGAATGTATTTCATGTTGTGGGTTGATTTTAATTGATTGAATGAAATGTAACGAATAATAAAGGGTGGGAAGACCATGAAATCTATTGCATTTTATATTAAATAATCCTTGTAAATTGTTTTTCCTTGAAGGATATTGAACTTAACTAATGGTATATATGAGAGGTATTGCCTCATGTATTATATTATAACATTAATATGCATTATTTATATATATGGGCTTGGTGAAAATAACGCATGAGAGGTATTTCCTCATGATAAGTGTTATAAATATGATTACTCATTTACATGGGTTGTGGTATTATGGTAAGGGATCTGATGAGAAAGATGGTATCATTCTCCCTTACATCAGGTGCTGATCATGATGTCTTGCACCATTGACACTAGTTAGACATTAGGCTTAACACATCATGTCCCTTGTCCGAGTGTTGACATTATGGCACACCCACCATCTCAAGTGATGAGAATGATGTATCCCACTCATTATGAGATGTAGGTCATCTACCCTATTTCTTGATCTTATAGTCTCATTAGATAGGTTATGTATGTTTAAGTTACTCTTCAGTCCATCCATCAACTAGTATTCCTGGTATATGAACACTTACATCCACACGTACTGGTTTTATATAGGTGGGTTTAATATATATAAATATACTATATATATATATATTATTACTATATTTATATATTGACTAATAAGTATTTCATTCTGGCCAGAAGCTAAAGCAGGTAGAGCCTCCAGGTGTCTTTACAGAACCTGATAAGGTGGTTATTTACTTATTTATATATTTAATTAATTAATTATTACTACACATTGTTTAGTGATAATCATTTATTTGATTATTTTTAGACACCGTTGGTGGGGCCTACAGATATTTTTATCTCACACCCTACATAGGCTACCTTTGGCACCTGAGAAAATTATATTTCACCACGTACTGATAAGGGAAAGCACCCTATTACTGGTATTTTATATGCCTATATATAGTTGGAGCTAAGTAGAAAAGGACTGAGCATAGGCTTGAGATGCTAGTGGAGTAGTTTTTGTTATTTTTTTACTTTTGTATAGAATGTTTTTATCTTCCTATACCATGTCCCCCTTTTGTATATAAACATCCCATGTATCCACATATATAACATTGCCTCATGTCTTAGTATTATAATTATTCAGTTTTACGTTTATTTATTCTTCACGTACTTTATTTAATCCCTTTTTAGTATATGTTTCCACTTTTGTTTATTTAATGTTGTTATTAGTTGTTCCATTCTGATATGAGGGTATAGTCTCCCCATCGTACCACCTCCATACCCTCACTACTAGTCATCAGCCTCTGGAATGTAGGGAGGCATGCTTTCGGCCATCTGACTAATCAGCATGGGGAATGCATTAAGTGGACATCATGTTAGGACATTACCAAGTTGTATCAAAGTATTTTTTTCATTTATCTTACTATTTGGGTTTTAAATAGGAAACTATGGTTTTAAAGGGAATTGAAATTGACCTTGTGCTTGGATGTAGCTTACTCATGTATAGGGGACAGCCAAATTACCTAGGATGGGAAATTTTTATTATTGATTACAGAATTTATAGTTTATATGACTTCACTATGGGGTGATACATATGTATTATGATGTTATTGATATTGGTATTATTGAAATGATGATTTCTTCACCATGGAATGATTAAATTAGGGCTTTAAATTAGACCATGCATCATTATTAGGAATAATAGGACTAATATACCCTTAATTTTTCCATGTCACGTCTATTTTTAGCATGAATTTTCATGTTTCATATAGACAGTTACTTGAATATGTATTAACTTGTACTAACACTTCATTCAAGGGTTGGAAAACATAATTTATTCTTAAATTGTCTACCTTAACCTAACTGTGTTTTCCAGAATAGGTTAAATCAAACACCTTAAGCATTCAATTATGCTACATTGATCCATGGACCATTAGTCACACGGGATAAAAAAATTATAGTGTGGGTTAAGTGGATGTTATACATTGGTTCATAAGGAGTATACACCCTTAGAAATTTCAAATGGAAACCCTTTTAATCCAAACATCTTAAAGTGATTTAATTATTTGAACACGCATAAATCTGAAATGAGTATGACTTTAAAAGGGAAATTAATTATCATATACATGTGAAATATGAACTTACACCGAAACCCGGCCACAGTAGTGATTAGTGGGGTATCTCTTATGTTTTTTTGGCCTTTTTTGTCTCTATTATCATCTATACCTTGATTTCGGATTAGTAAGAGAGGTGTGATTGTTCTATATGAAGGATTTATAGTTATCCTAGTTTTCTATTTACAAACTTATCAATGGATTAAATATCCTATGAGGCATGTCTTTGTAATTATAGTATCATGCTTCCATGACATCCTTTATTCTTGTTCCCTAAAGGCAGTGAAGACCATGCTTCTAAGGTGGTAGGCCTTGAGCCGATAGTGATACCTTTCATAATTCCACCTATATACCCTCTTCTAGTACCTGGTATGGGAACCAAAACCTAGTTTTGAGTGGGATTATTACATGTGTTATAGAATATGCAAGGTTTAATTTGACCTACCCTAAGTATGGTAGAGTTTAATTGAGAATTCCAGTAGTATCATCCTCCCACCTTTGCGGGGGATGGCGAACCACATGTTACTAAATCATGGCTCAAAGCTATCCTTTATATATTCAAGCATCTATAGATGCCTCCAAAGTAGAGGGTAAAGATTAAAGTGTATATTATTATTGATATTTCCATGTGTTAGTGGGATGTAATGACCCAAGAAGATCAGCATCATAATATGTTCTGGGGAGATTTTCATATGGTCTTCTATGAATACTTATTTTCCCAGACTCTGAGGGCTGACAGAGCTAGAGAATTCATGAACATGTAGTAGGGAAGTGTGTCTACTATAGAATACTCTACTCATTTCACTATTCTATTATAGTTCACTCTTACTCTGGCAGGTGAAGACCTTATGACTACTGGCCAATTCAAGGATGGGCTAGCATACTTCATTTGGTCACAGGTTAATGTATTCATATTGACCACTTTTTATTAAATCCTCAACCATACCCTTATTATAAAGAGGAATATGAGGGAATTTTATGGTGTAAGTCGGGGTGGTTTAGCACCAAAATCTATCAGTAGTCCTTCTAGTAGTCATAAACATCATTTTATGTTTTGTCATAGAGGTAGCAGCAGTCAGGATTCTTGTGAATATAGTTTCATGATATGTCACCATTGAGGAAATCAAGGAAATACTATACCTCAATTCTTGTGGGATCTGGTTGAGTGTAGAGGCTATGGAAGGATGGTACATATCCAATGTTACTACAGAATGTTTCCATTAGTTCTAAGAGGGGAGGGATCTATGTACACTCCACAATCATGAGTAGTTATAGTAGGATCATGACAAGAAGGCACCTGGAATACCACCGTCCAATCAGGACAAGGTGGAAGTCAAGGAAGAGGTATCCAGAATTATGATTCTCAGTTCCAGTAGAGCATACTTACTTAGGGTAGTCAAGTAGTGAATCAGGGTCATGGTGCGAGCTAGTTTCATGTAGTCCAATATACACTAGAAGAGCAGAGAGCTGGACCTTCTAATATACAAGTTACTATTTTAGTAGCCTCTACTTTAGTGTCTGTATTGTTTGATATAGGCGCATTTCACTCATTTATATCTGATTCAATCAATGAAAATCTAGGCCTCACAATAGAGCACTTCTGTGGAGTTATGATACTTGATATCCTATTAGGTCTCTGATCATAGGTCATTCACCATTACAAGGACTATACCCTATAGATAGGTGGATACCACTTCATATGTATTATTTCATTCCTTGAAATGATGGGATTTGATTTAATCATTGGGATAGACTGGTTAGTCCCCTATCAATCACATATAGACTACTATCATCAGAGGGTGACATTTACATCATCAATGGGTGGTAAAAACGTGCATTAGGAAGAATGGGATGTCATTGTGACTAGAGATGGGCCCTAGCAGCAGAGGCTGGGTAATGTGACAGATCATATCGCTAGTATTTTCATGTATGACTAGGGGTTATGACCCACATTTTTTCCACTTGTAGTGGAGTGTTTCTGGTATTTCTTTACTAAAAATAGCTCCATTCTGCCCCCAGTGCAGGAGGTAGAGTTTACTATTGATCTTGTGTCCAGAGTAGCACCAGTGATCATTCCACCTTATATAATGGAACCTAAGGTGCATACGGAACTTAATAAGTAATTTGAAGATCTATATTTTAAAGGATTCATATTCCCCAGTTCTTCTCCTTGGGGATCACTAGTCCTGTTTTCAAAGAAGGTGGATGGTACTCTTAGTCTTTGTGTGGATTACTATCATTTAAACCAGTTCATGATCAAGAATTGGTATCAACTACCTCAGATACACTACTAGAATTCTACCATTTACCAATGGTTTAGAACTATTGGTAAAGGCCTAGAAACTGTTGGTATATTATATACCAACAGTTTCCCAAACCGTGGCCAAGTAGGTTGTGGTAAATTCTTATACCAACGGTTCTGTGTAAACCGTTGGTATAGGTGTTAATGTAAGAGATATACCAACGATTTCACAAACTGTTGGTATATGTTACCCTTATACCAACGGTTCTAAACCATTAGTATATAGTGTACAATATTCATCCAATGCATATACCAACGGTTTTTAAAACCATTGGTATAAGTTTATACCAACGGTTGTAACAAAACTGTTGGTATAATATACATCAAAATGTTATACCAACGGTTTTGATAACCATTGGTATACATCTATTGTAGCTCCACAGTAGCCAGCATCCCTATAGCTCCATAGTAGCCAGCATCCCCCTCCTACCTGCAACTCTCCATGACCTACAAGAACACATACACAGCCAGAATCCAAAAGCCTACATGGGATGTTTACAATTCATCCAGAATTATGAAATTTAGAAATTCAAAATTCATTTCTCACTCAAACCACAACACAATAGAAAATTCTAGAATCCAATACATCCACAATCCAATACATCTAGAATTGAAATGCAATAACACCCATAACACCAATACAAAATTAAAATCCAATACATCCAAAATCCAATACACATAACAGTATTCAAAATTTATAATTCATTACCAATACTGCCAAAATCCAATACATCCATAATTCAGAAATTTAGAATTGAAAAGCAATAACACCCATAAAATTATTCAAAATTTATAATTCACTCCTCACTCAAACCACAACACCAATACACACAAGTGAAAAATCCTACATGTTATAGGAATAACATGGAATGTTTACTCATGGTTTTGGGTTGACTATCTTAAAACCAACAGAAAAACTTGGGTAGAGTGGACAGGGATCATGATACCCATAAGATAGAAAATGGTAGTAGTCATGTTCTTAGACCTAAGATGATTTATAGGAAGCACATGGGATGTTTATATTCCTCTAATGACTATTTATCCATGTATAAATGGTTCCTAATGTGTTAGTAGGAAACATTGGCCAATCTCGACATATGAGATGGGTTACCAGAATGGACTACATGTTTTTTATAGACTTTTCAATTGAAATAAGGTGGTATGTGGATAAATTTAATTTGGTCTCTTGGGTGTGATGTGAGATGAATCCCCATTTTGGGTAGTGGGTATGAATATTCAATTCTATATTTGGTATTGGGTTCCCAAAGGGACTATGGTTTGGTCCTAGAACCCACTACTTAAGGATGGGATTGGCGTATTAAATTTCATGTGTTTTAGAACAGGGTTAGGAGTCCCTCCCATGAGAAGTGGATTGTGTGAGGCTGGACCATGGATCCTTGTGCTAAAGTATGAACACAATCCGAATACGTTTGGTTGGTTTTCTATATGCAAGTTGTTGTTTTCACTTAAAATCTTGTCCATCTCAAATAAAAGTTAGATAGTTTGAGTGGTACCGGCCACACCATTCCTCAGATTGAGGTGGGGTTGACTTGTACACATCGAAAATGACCCATGGATCGTTTTCCTAAAGTATCAATAGAATCTGAATGTGTTTTGTTAGTTTTCCGTATGCCAGTTGTTGTTTTCCCTTAAAATGTTGTCCATTTCAAATAAAAGTGAGACACTTTCAGTGGTACCGGCCACGCCATCCCTCGGATTAAGATGGGGTTTACTTGTACATGTCGCAAATGACCCATGGATCCTTGTGCTAAAGTATCAACACAATCAGAATACAATTGGTCAGTTTTCTGAATGTCTATTGTTTTTACTTAAAACAGTGTCCATTTTAAACAAAATAGAGACACTTTGAGTGATACTGGCCACACTGTGCCTCGGATTGAGGCAAGGTTTCCTCGTACATGTCAGAAATGACCCATGTAATGTTTTCCAGAAGTATAAATACAATCAGAAAGCGTTTGGTCGGTTTTCCGTATGCAAGTTGATGTTTTCACTTAAAATCATGTCCATTTCAAATAAAAGTGGTACAGTTTGAGTGGTACTGGCCAAACCATGCCTTAGATTGAGGCAGAGTTGACTCTTTCACATTAAAAATGACCCATGGATTGTTGTCATAAAGTATCAATAGAATCTAAATTCGTTTGGTCGGTTTTGCATATGCAAGTTGTTGTTTTAACTTAAAATATTTTCCATTTCAAATAAAAGTGAGACACTTTGAGTGGTAATGTACACACTGTCCCTCATATTGAGACGGGGTTGACTCGTACATGTCACAAATGACCCATGGATCCTTGGGATAAAGTATCAACACAATCAGAATATGTTTTGTCAGTTTTCTGAATGTCTGTTGATTTTACATACAACAGTGTCCATTTTATACCAAAGAGAGACACTTTGAGTGACACCGGCGACACTATGCCTCATATTGAGGCAAGGTTGACTCATACACATCATAAATGACCCATGGATAGTTTTCCTGAAGTATAAATACAATCTGAAAGCGTTTGGTTAGTTTTCCATACACCAGTTGTTGTTTTCATTTAAAATCATGTCCATTTCAAATAAAAGTGAGACAATTTGAGTGGTACTGGCCACACCATGCCTCAGATTGAGGCGGCATTGACTACTACACATCCAAAATGACCCATTGATCATTTCCATAATGTATCAATATAATTCGAATGAGTTTGGTCAGTTTTTCGTATGCAAGTTGTTGTTTTCACTTAAAATCATGTCCATTTAAAATAAATGTGAGACAATTTGAGTTGTACCAGCCACACCGTTCCTCGGATTGAGGCAGCGTTGACTCATACATCTTAAAAATGACTCATGGATCTTTTTCCTAAAGTATCAACATAATCTGAATGCGTTTGGTCGGTTTTCGTATGCCAGTTGTTGTTTTCACTTAAAATGTTGTCCAATTCAAATAAATGTGAGACACTTTGAGTGGTACCAGTCACACCGTTCCATGCATTGAGGCGGGGTTGACTCGTACACGTCAAAAATTACCCATGGATAATTTTCTTGAAGTATAAATACAATAAGAAATCATTTGGTCAGTTTTCTGTATGCAAGTTGTTGGTTTCATTTAAAATCATGTCCATTTCAAGTACAAGTGAGACAATTTGAGTGGTACGGGCTACACCGTGCCTCGAATTGAGGTGACGTTGACTCGTACATGTCAAAAATGAACCATTGATCGTTTTCATAATGTATCAACAAAATCCGAATGTGTTTGGTTGTTTTTCCGTTTGAAACTTGTGGTTTTCCCTTAAAATGATGTCCATTTCAAATAAAAGTGAGACACTTTGAGTGGTAACGGCCACACCATCCCTCGGATTTAGACGGGGTTGACTAATACATGTCAAAAATGACTCATGGATCCTTGTGATAATGTATCAACACAATCGTAATACGTTTGTTCATTTTTCCGAATGTCTATTGTTTTTACTTAAAATAGTGTCCATTTTAAACCAAAGAGAGACACATTGAGTGATACCAGCCAAACCATGCGTCAGATTGAGTCAAGGTTTACTCGTACATGTCACAAATGACCCATGGATCATTATCCTAAAGTATCAATACAATATGAAAGCATTTGGTTGGTTTTCTGTATGCAAGTTGTTGGTTTCACTTAAAATCCTATCCATTTCAAATTAAAGTGAGACAATTTGAGTGGTACCGGCCACACCGTGCCTCAGATTGAGGTGGCATTGACTCATACACGTCAAAAATGACCCATTGATGATTGTCATAAAGTATCAAGGTAGGTGTTTGGTTCTTGGTACTAAAGTAATAGTAATGTAATGTTAATTAGATTGGGATTTAGGGTGAATCTTGAAGAGAGCTTAGATTGGGCTCAGTGACCTTATGATGTAGTGATTGGTGTGATGTGGTCGGTGATACACAATTTTATGAGGTGCCCAATGGAGGATGAGGATATATGTGTTGGGGATTATTCAATGTAGGAGGAGGTTGGGAGGATTGTCCAGGGTCTAGGAAGGAGGGGGGTTATCCGGGGTCCAGGAAAGAGGGTGGGGGCTGTTCGGGGGGCTGTCAGGGGGGATCTCTGGGGTCCAGGGGGGAGGGTGGTGGTGCAGTTCGGGGGGCTGTTTGGGGGGCTTTCCGGGGTCCAGGGAGGAGGGTGGGGGTTGTCCGGGGTCCAGGGAGGAGGGTGGGGGCTATCCGAGGGGTTGTCCGGGGGTCTAGGAAGGAGGGTGGGGGGTTGTCCGGGGGGCTGTCTGGGGGGATGTTTAGTGTCTAGGGATGAGGGTGGGGAGGCTGTCCGGGGGGGGTTGTCTAGGGTCCAGGGAGGAGGGTGGGGTTGTCTGGAGGGCTGTTTGGGGTCTAGGGAGAAGGATAGTGCGGCTGTACGAGGTCTAGGGAGGAGGGTGGGGGGATGTCCAGGGGTCTGTCTAGGGGGGCTATCTTGGGTTCATGGGATGGTATTTACATATTTTCTAAGAAAATTATTTCAAGGTTAAAAAAATAATTTCATTATATCAACTTCTAATCAGACCACCAATTTTCTAAATTCCACTAAAAAAATAAAATTCCATTAAAATAGGGGTATTTCATAGTAAATCATCAAATCATGTTATATTATTTATAGATAAAAAATAAAGATATTGTGACCTACCTAATCACACATATATTCAGGCACAACAAATCAATAAACATCAAAGTTCAGTAATATTAGTCAAAAATGTAACTAATCAATCTATCCCTCATCACCATCACTATCATCACCATCATATTCACCCTCACCCTCATCCTCATCATCATCCCCATAATCATCCCCACCCTCCTCCTCACCCTCATACTCAGCCTCGGCCTCCTCATCTTCGTCCTCCTCCTCCTCGGCCTCCTCCTCACCTGCCTCCTCCACCTCAGCCTCTTCCTCACCCTCCTCCTCCTCCGCCTCGGCCTCATCCTCGCCTTCATCTCAACCACCACTAGAACCAACACCTGGTGCACCATATATAGAACGCATCAATGACATATATTCCACACAAGCAGTGTTGTCCTCTGGTGGAAGTGTTGGTTGTAAAGCATCCATCAGTTTCATAAATGCAATTTTTTCCATAGCATACTCTGCTGCCATCTCTGTGGACCTTTTTCAGCATGTTATACTTGTGCCTTAACCTTCTGCAACTCGGTGGCACTACAACTCATACCTAAGGAGGGAGAATACCTCGTCAGAACTATACTCTTCCCAGGTCGGCAGCGTACTCTACCAGGGTGCTCATCTCCCAACACCTTATGTAAATGATTGTTTGGCCCAAAATTTTCAGGTTCCTAGGCATAAAGGGCCTATAAAGTAGCCAGTTACAAATATAAATAGATTATTAAGTTGCAAAATAGAGATTAAAATTTTATATCTGCAAAGTAAAACTTACAATCTACTACTGAGTTGGTTCATTAACCGCACTTCCATATTTCTTCTTTCTACTCGAGCAAAACAGTTTTGCTCGACGCACACATCCTTCTACATTAAATTTATGCCTCTATAATGACATTGAATTTAGGAAACCATAATTAATAATAGGATACCAAAAAACAGTAATTTCATAACTAAAATTATATAACAACTTTTGCAATCGAATAAATTACAGAGGAAGAAATAGAAAGTGAAAGTCATAAAGAAAGATTATAAACTGTCATACCAGATGTCTCTCATGATCTGGGATTGTAGTACGTCCCAATGTGTGGACGTATTTCTTAGTATCAATGTTTTTTATTTGTTCCAGATGAATCCTAAATAAAATTCAATAATTAGTATTAACAAAAAAATATGAAAATTTTTATTTAAATACTTCTAATTTGATTAATGTCGTAAATTGGCTAGTCGCCCAATGAGTAATCATCTGTCGGTACTGTTCTAATAGACAATCATCCACGAAAAAGAATGCCTCTAACTCTATGCCCACTCTATAATGCCAGCCAATGTACAACTCATGCTTATAAGCTCTCCAAATCCTTCCTAAATCCTTTAGACGTGTTGGCCATGCACCCTCACCATCAGGGAGATTAAACCGCAGCTGAAACCAAAATATTAATTCATATAAATAAAAAAATTAATATATTGCATTAAATACTACATATTTTTTTACCATATCTGTGCCCAGGATTTATCGTTTATTTCAATTGGCAGCTTTCTTTATGAAAGTGGGATGACTGGAATGATGTCGGAGTATTTGGAAAGCGTCTCCAAAAAACCACGACATTACTACCCTGATTTTTCAATCATCTAACTATCTTAATTATAGTCCACCATCAACTACATGCGGCGGTTCCACATCGAACACATGCATGTATGCCCCCGCCCCCACATCCTATCAGTAGATGTATTTGTTATGAAAGAAAAAAATATATTTTTTCAATACATGTTATAATGAAAATAAATAATAGTGTAACAGTTTGTTAGGGTTGTATAAGTATACATGCGGTAGTCTGATCAATGGGTATCGTTGGATCCCCAAAAACTGAAGGAACACCCTGTACAGATGGAGTGGGTCCCAATGTATGCTCTACAGGGACATACTCTGGTAGAGTAGTAGTCGAAGAAGATGGAATTTAAAATCCTAGAGAGAAGGAAGCAAAACTAAAAGAAGATGACAAGGATGGCTGGACAAATGCTGGATGGGGAGTGGGAATCATCATCGGATATGGTATAGACGGTTACGGAGGCTTGGATGTAAAGGTTGGTGAAAACATGGGAGGTCTAAATATCCTGTGTGTCCCTAACGGAACACTGGGATCAGAATATGGGATGGATGGTATGTCAGTGGGAGGGGCGGGGTCTAATTGGGTACACCGACCCGATCGTCTAGCTCCCGTACCACCCCCCCCCTCCCCTCGTACGAACACCCTGAGTACTGGGACCACTACCAGGATGCTCATCGAATAACTGTCTCCTAAAAGATGGATCCTGAAAAAATGTTTAAAAAAGTTAACCACATGACACTATATATTATTTAATTAAATATATTTGAAATAATGTACTTACTGCAGCAACTAGTGGTGGAATGCCCAGCTTAGCCATGCGACGACTTTTTTCCGTAATCTATTTTTTTCGCCTCTCTTAAATTGGTTTCATTTTCCTACATTTGAAAACAAATATGGAATTAAATAGAAAAGGATAACTAATGTGTAACCCAAAAAACAAAATAAATGAGAGGAAAAAATTTAATTTTTAGTTGGATGATTATTTACTAAGTGTCATCAGTCTATTCAAATCATGGAACAATGATTCTACCAGATTCATAAGTGGTGAAAAAGTTGTCAAAATTAAGGAAAAACGTAATTTCATTAGCTCAAGTAGATGATGCAGGTTTCAATACATGTTTTTTAGATGAATATAAACCATCATGTTCATTACCTAGTAAAATGTTAAAGAGAGGTCTTAAAGTCATAAAAACATTATACAAATCATAGTTGAAGCATTGAAATGTTCACCAAGTTAGAAATGTTGGTTTCGTAGGTTTAAATAAAGTTCAATTTCAAATCAAAAAATGAAATTCAAATAATAATTCCAACCAATAAACAATGAAAATGCACATAACGGTAAAATCGGATACAACATATTTTTAATCAATATTAAATCAATTTGAATAGTACCAACCTTAACAACCCAACTTTAGGTAAACCAAAATAATTGAGAACATGGATGGATGATTCTATATATTTTCCACCACAACTTTAGTTTCACAATCAACTCTGACAATTGAGATATTAGAGTCATCAAAAGAAATAAATTGATTGGTTCCAAAGGCATTAGGGACAATGTCAATTCCATCATCACCACCATCAAAAATATTTCTTGGAATTACGTCAACTATAACACCAAATTCAGGTTGAAGTTGGTCGTTGACATAAAAAATTTGTTTATCCATTGATGCCAATACATGTGGTTCTTCGGTAGAATGAGTGAGAGTCATATTAATTACTCTAAATCCAAAATCATCAATAAATGTGCCTTGTCTCATTATCTAATCAAACCAATGGCATTTCATCATCGTGACTCGTCCATGAGAGTAATAATCCAATATTACTATTTTTTCAACGACTCCATAATAACCCACATTTTCAAATCACGCTCTACTATCTGATGCAATGGAATAACAATTTTTTGTGGCATTAATCATAACACTATCATGATGTGTTCTTATGTTCTTTGATCATTCAGTGACAATAAATTTGTACCCATTGATAACAATTGATTTACAGTCACATACCATAGTATTAGGACCAAAAGCCAAATATATTATTTCCTCAGAGACAGAGTCAGTAGGAAAACTCAATACCTGCAATATAAAAGAATATTAAAATTAATTAATTATTGATTTAATTATTTTAAATAGTAATATATTTACCTTCAATTTTAACCAAGCAGAAAAATCTTTGCTATGCAAAGACTCCCTCCTTCTCAAAGATAACAAACGATGATTTCTATTTATCATTGTTTTATGTTTCTTTTAGATAAAAAAATGAATATATTAATAGATATATATGTAAGATATACATATTAAATTTAGTTACCTCATGTAGTCATCGAAAAAATCAAATTTGAACAAAACTGTGCGATGTGCCATCTTCTGCTCTTCAAAGCTTAATGTATTCAATGTATATGAACCAGGAATTCCTCTTATTTGAGGAAGTGATGGAAAACTAGGTTCAATTTTCTCATACTGTTCTTCTTCATTTCTTATTGGTCTTTTCATTATTGTATTAAGATCAGACAAATACATTGATCAGAAATCCATACATTCATGTTCCAAGAAACCTTTCACAATAGAACCTTTGAAATGATTCTTATTTCAGAAGTAATACTTTAATTTGTACATATTTATTTCAGTTGGATACATCCAAAGAAAATAAATAGGTCCTCCAAGAAGTATTTCAGTGGGAATATGGATAGTAAAATGTAGCATGCATGTGAAAAATGATGGAGGAAATATTTTCTCCAACTCAAAAAAAAATTAATGGGGCATCTCTTAACACTTTTTGCAAGAAAGAATTGGACAACTTCTTAGAACAAAGATCTCTAAACAAATGTAACAAACGAATAACAGTCACCCTTACATTATTGGAAAAGAGATGACGGATTGCTATTGGAATCAACTCATACAGAAGAACGCGATAATAATGAGTCTTCAATGATTTTAGCTTCAAATCTCTTCGGTTGAACCGTTTAGATATGTTTCTTGAATAGCCATCAGGAACTATAATAGTCTCTAATACTTCTAGAAATTGTTTTTTCCATAGGTTTCATCATGTAATAAGAAAATGGAACTTTCCATTTATTTTCATTGATATGCACAGGATGCAATTCTGGTCTGATTCCCCAATCCACCAAGTCACGCCGAGACCGTAAATCATCTTTTGTCTTTCCCTTAACATTTAGAATTATCGAATGAAATATTTCACATATATTCTTTTCAATGTGAATTACGTCTAATTAATGACGTAATGAATTGGTCGACCAATAAGGAAATCAAAAAAGATACTCCACTTCCTCCAATTGTAATAGGTTTCAGTGGAAACATTCTGTCTCTTTCCAGATTTCATTTGACCCTTCCCGGATGAAAAACAGAAATCTTTCAATTCAATAAGCACGTCAGTTCTGAACATACGCTGAGGTGGATCATCTCTCTCTATGGTATTATTAAATCTTTGGTGATTATTTCTATATGGATGGTCCATTGGCAAGAATCAACGAAGTCCCATAAAACTAAAACTACAACAATGTTTCAGTCTTTGGGATCATGTATTCTTCATAAAAATAGGACATGATAGTTTTCCCTTCGTTCTCCATAAAGACATCATTGTATAATCCTAAAAAACATTGATCGTCCACAAAAGTGTAGCACACATCTGAAATATGCCTTTTGAATATGCATCGTATCTGCGCACACCAACATCCCAAAGAATTTTCAACTATTTTATTAAAGGTTGCAAGTATAATTCAGTATCAATTTCTGGATCAGAAGGGATGGATATGAGTATAATCATGAAATTGGAAGGTTTTTTCATACACAACCATGGGGGAAGATTATAAATGTGTATAAAAGCTGGTCATGTGTTGTGCGAAGTAAGAATATTCCCAAACGGATTAAATCCGTCACATGAAAGACCCAACCTCATATTATGCACGTCAGCTGTAAAATCAGGATATCGAACATCAAATCTCTGCCAGGAAAATCCATCTACAGGATGAACCAACTCATCATTAGTCTTTTTTCTCTCGGTATCAGTCCATCTCATTTTTATTGATATTTCATCAGACATAAAAATATTCTGGAGTCTGGGGATCAATGGAAAGTTCCACATTACTTTCTGTGGCACGCAGGATGGGGTTCCATCATATTTTTACTTTTAGCAGGATGTGCCACATTTTATACAATCATTTCATTCAGTAATTTCCTCCCAGAATAAACTGCAATCTTTCGGGCAAGCATGAATTTTTTTTTAAAATATAAGTTCCTCAACTAACTTCCATGTTGTATAGTGGTTTGAGGGAATATCTGCATCATCTGGAATTAAATCCTTCAAGAAGTTAAGAATGTAATCGATTGCTGTATTAGAAATCCCATACATAGTTTTCCCATGAAACAATCGGATTAAAAATTCCATCTTTTTCATTTTATCGCATGGTCGATATACTGGAGTCGTGGCAGCAT